>JAQFXZ010000211.1:0-25474 GCA_034694025.1 Ceratophysella scotica | reverse complement strand
AAATCCGTGTTCATATGCTGTGTATCTTAACTTTGGCGTCCGTAGGTTCCGTCTTGCCAAACTAATCAGGTCATATGATGTTTATCTTAGCTTTGGCAGTTTAACCCCTTGACTATTTGACGTAATGATTGCCTTTTAGGCCAGGTCTGCTTACTCAGTTTATACTGTTTATTGCATCATTGATTTGTGGTTTAAGATACGCATTGAACAACTGCACGCTGCACTGTGCGTTTTAGGCTTTATTTTTTATATATTTTTGCAAAAGCGATATAGGAAAGCATATTTAGGTCTTAGCAAGAATTAGCTTTTGTTAGATGCCGCATTTTTTATGTGCAGTTATTTTACCGGAAGCATGCTTAACAAACGGACTTAAGGTTACGTTTAATATTAATGAGAATAGCTGACGTTATAGAAATTTAAATTTCAGTTTCCAGGATTCCGAAACAGTTTGGCAAAAAGCAGTTGGGTGAAGCAGTGGTGCATTACGTCATTATATTCATTTGCATAATTTTTATGCTAATCTAACCTAACCTAACTTAACCTAACCTACTAACCTAGCCAAACCCAAACCAGTCTAAAACTGCCTAGTTTTACCTGTCATGTAACAATTTTGATTTTCAACAAGTGACCAACCAGTTTTTCTTCAAAACCTGCGAAATTGAAATAATGACAAATTTTGAGCAGCTCAGAATTAAAAACAAAAGATGCTGCGTATTATTTCAAAGTGTTGAGGTTTCAGTGAACTGGGACAATTATCAATTATCTACGGTTCTATGATAGATTAGCGAAGTGTAATTTGACAAAGTTAAGACTTCGCTGACATTTAAAGATTTTGATTGTGATAATTTGTCCTTTTTTATTTGAAGGTTTGCTTCGTTTTATGCAATTAAATTATTGAGATCGTCTGCTTAAATGAACAATTTTTTTTTTACTATAGTGAACAATCAGCTTCCACTAGAGTTTAAAAAAAATTTAGCTAAAATTTTGGAAACGAAGCAATTTTTTTTAAATTTCGAAGGTATGTCAAATAAAAAAAACGACATAATTACCTCATGTCGTTTTTAGACATACCTACAAATTTTCCAAAAATTTCTGCGTTACCATATTTAATATTGGTGGTAAACTAATTTTTAAGAAACTTTAGTGGAACCAAGCTGATTTTAGTTTAAATTTTTTTTATTCATATAAAATTTCCTGTACGCAATAACGGAGGATATTCTGATTCTGACGTCACTGATAATTTTTCAATTTATTTGAACTAGAAAAAGCGTTTAATGCCTACAATTCGAAACTTTTCACAAAAGATTTGACTGATGCGAGGGACATAATTATAATTCTTCATATTTTCATGCCACGCATTTAGCTTATGCGTTGAGTTCCCAATCCGCTGTTGGCCATATATTTCCCCAGGCAGATCTGACATTTGAGGACGCTTCTCTGTTGGCATTTATAATCAAATTGCTTCTCTTGAGCTAATATAGAGAACGCATCTCCCTTCCTCATCCCAATTCCCTATACGGAAACGACAATAGAAAAGCATCGCAATTAGTTTGAACATAGGAGGAAGAGCCGGATTATAATATAAAGCACTTGCTCTGGCGCCGTTTTTCCTTTGAAAGCATGAAATCTCATAACAAGTAAAAACTCAATAAATAATGTTAGAAAAACTTGATGAGCCAGATAAATAATTTGGAGTATGACAAAAGTACATTGGCCATCCTCGTGGAATGCACTAATATGAGAGATGCTTCAGTTGATTAAGAGAATCAGACCCATTAGCCCTCCTCGTTCTGGGCTGCGGAGAACTAATTACTCAATGAGTCTGGCTGAGCAACATTAAGTTTGTTTGGGAAGACTGGACTGGTCAGCTTAAGTTCTGCGATTAGTTCAAGTGCAGGAGCATGGACATAAATTCTGGACAGTTATCCCAATTCTAAAGAAAAATATTCTCATCTGAGCAGAACAGAAACGGAGGTAGGTCCATTCATAAACCAGAGACGGCTAAAATATATTACAAAACACATTACAAAATGCGTTACAAAATACCATTATTTAGAAAAAAATACTTTACTAAATGTAAGTATGGCAAAATTAGTGAATCTCCAAAATACACATCACAATTTGCAGGTATTTAAATGATACCGCTTTGTTGAAATTCAAAATACTAAATGACAAAACTCTGGAATTCAACCAAATTCTCCCGCCTCAAAATATACATCACAATTTACAAGTATTGGATTACAAGTTTTAGTTAAAATTCAAATTAGGAATACAAACAAAGTACGTATATGATGCATCAACGTATATTCTCAACGAGTTTCTCAGCACTGTTTTTAAAAATGATCAACAATTCAATTACTCCATTGAATTTGCTATAGACCATGTGGGAAATCAGCATCGTCATAAATGGGATAGATATCAAATATCAGATCAGGATTGCAAACAGGAACTCGAACGCGCAACATGGATATCAGATTACTTTGAGCTTCTAGATGATACAAGTTTTTATAATTTAGTCCATTTTTATATGGCATTTATACGGGTTGAAGCACAAATACCTATTTTTAAATGGATCATAATTTACTTTTGATATACAAGCGGGTTTTAAAAATTGTAACCTCGAAGAACGTAATTAACGAATTTTGGTTTTATTCTTATTATTGTATATTATTATATTATTTGTAATATTTTGTACTTCATAAATTACGGATTATTCCTCGAGTTGATCAGCTAAAAATTAACATGCAGGCGTTATTTGGCAAGATTCAGATATTTTCTAGAGAATACAGGAGTGTAAAAAGCCATGCATAAAAGCATTCACTTTACATTGCACTTAACAGGTCTAGCCAAAAACCGGCCGCTAAGAAGTGCAACATTCAAAAAATCAAATCACAACTGACCTAACGAAAATTAGAATTTATTAAATCCTGTTTTTCTGCGATTTTAAGTATCGATTTTTTTGCGAGTTTGCGCATTTCTCGGTAGCGCGTTTTGTATGCAACAGCATTATCTATTCGCAGGGCAGGGCAAAATCATTCGATTTTTAAAATGAATGATTATAAAATTATTGTTTTGGTTTTTGGTCATTAAAGGTTTTTAATTTTCGGATTTTGATTTTGAAGAAATGACCTCATTTTGTATTGGTTATTTGAATATGTGATTTTGACCCGAAAAAATCACGATTTTCAGCTGAATTGGCGGCTTAAAATCGTGATTTGATTTCAAAATTACAATTCTAAGTTTAAAAATTGTTGATTTTAATT
This sequence comes from Ceratophysella scotica, assembly GCA_034694025.1. Lineage (NCBI taxonomy): Eukaryota > Metazoa > Arthropoda > Collembola > Poduromorpha > Hypogastruridae > Ceratophysella > Ceratophysella scotica. The sequence goes on along the minus strand of JAQFXZ010000211.1, from coordinate 22,211 downwards.
GATTTTGACGGGGAAAAGTGACTTGATTTTGAGTCCGGGATTTTGATGACGAATTTGTGGTGATTTTGCCCAACGATTTTGAAAATCATTTTCTAATGTTTCTTCCAGTCCTGTAGTCCTGTAGTCCTGTCTTTTCGCGGGATTTAACCAAGGAACGGTACACGTCTCTTCCAATTCTTGTCCACGGCAGAGAAGGGGTTAATTAATGGGCAAGCGGATTTTTGCGGAAAAGGTTTTGAGACGGGAGCGGATTTTGAGCCCAAGTTTTAGATTAAAACCTCCATCAGAGTCCATGGGAAGTGTTTCTGAGCACGGAACCCACTAGAACCATCCATTCTCTGGCCAATAATTCAGGGCTAGCTCAATTGAGGTCTGGCCGAACGGAGTACAGGTGTTATGTTCTGTTCCCCGCATAATACGAGCCCATGGAATCAAAAAAATGCTGGAACAGACATTGCGGTGGTTCTCAGGCTCAGGCTAGAGTCTGCTGCTGCTGGTGCTATTATGTTGGGTGGATTGGATGGGAATCGGGAGGGCCATTCCTGTCGTCGTCAGGTGTATTGCGGCACAACTCGAGACCATTCGTCTCTCGTCAGGTATTGCATCAAGTTTGGTCTTCTCTTCCTCACCACGCACGCTGGCCGTCAGCATCTAATCCCATTCTTCATATATTTCTGTATTTCTACTCCAGATCCATCCCCAGACTCGCTGGACAGGAATTGAAGAAAAATCCCGACTCGAGACTTGAGCCAAGGCTAAAAACTGTTATCAGATCCAGACCAGGTAAGGAACATATGCTTTTGATATGGAATTATATATGTTTGACCAGCTGGAACACAGAATTAGTAGCTAAATATCCACTGAATTAGATGCAATAATTGTTTATTAGGAAATTAGCATATTTAGCCCAAATTCTAGGGTTAATTTAATAATGATACTCGGAGATTTATTGAATGTAGACCGATAGCGAAAGTAGGGAGATAATAGTAGTCATAAGCGGATTATGGCTCAAGCCTTAAGCCTCACTTTCCATTTCAATCTACTTATAAAGGGCATCGACAAGTGTAGTAAGTGGGATTGGGAAAAACACTAGATAATTGGATTATATGGGACTTAAAGCTTAAACGGAGCATATACGTATATGTAATATATAGCTTATTGGAATAGCATATCACGTATAGGTCCGCTATCAATATTTAATCCTGTTATTCGTAGCACCGACCCGTTTAAGAAGAACCCGGTAATCATACGCAATTTTGGTTATGATAAGACGTTTATATCAATGAGGAATAATTGCGGAAGCGATAAGCTGTCAATATTTTAATTCTTAATACGCTTCTGGTGAGTTGGCATTTTGGCATTGTCAAGCATCAAGCAGCATGCAATCTCCAGGATTTTTCAGATCAACTCGGGTCTTTGGCTTGAAGCATTTCACTAGAATTTCTAACGCTGCTTGGCCCGATTTGGAAATATATAAAATAGTCAAGCGGTTATGAGTCTCGTCATACGAATTTCATGTGGCGGGTTCGATACCTGTCTTCGCTCAACTTTTTGAATTCCAAGAATGGGTCTTTCTGTTTGTTTTTGGGGAGCTTGAGCTTTCTATGAGCAAATTTTAAGTTTCTTTTAAGTATTTTGCCCACCTTTTTCTCCAAACCTAACCTAGCCTAAGCTAAACTAACCGTAACCTAACTTAACCGATTAGGTGTGATGGGTTCGACTCCTGTCTGCGCTCATCTTTTTGAACTCCCAGAATGGTATTTGCTGTTCATTCTAAAAGCGTTTTGGTTTTTTACAAGCAAAAGGAACATTTTTTTACGTTTCTTTGAAAATTTATTGCCCAATTTTTTGTCCAAATCTAATCTAACCTAACCAAACCGAACATAGCCTTTCGCAAAATTGTTTCTCCAAAAATATCCTAACCTAACCTAAAATAGCCGTAACCTAACCCAACCTGACAAATGCCCAATTTTGGATTTGCCCAGTTGGTTTTTGCTCAATTGCCGAATGGGCATTAGATTCGTGATTCATTCAACAGAAATTACTGCTGAGCAATGACTCGTTGGGCCACTAGTCGATTTTGGTGTCCAGTTGAGCCAAGCTTGTCTCAGGAATTTGCTTGGCCTGGGTTGGCCAGGCTTAATGAAGAGAAAAGGCGAGTCAAGTATTTTTAAATGTTGAGTCAGAGAATGTAAAGTTTGAAAACTGAAGCCTTAAATGTAAATGGGACTCGTTTTGTACATCTGAGCTCATTCAACATTCATCAGGTAGCATAGAGCCAGAAGAGCCTAATTTTACTAATGACCCTGTATAATTACTGTCTCATTTACCACGGTTCATGCTTATGGGCATACTATTATGAAATACTTAGGAACCCATTTCCCTATTTGTCATGCCTTTTCAAAAACCCTCTCCACGTACGTGTAAAGCGATATATATGGACCTGAGTTCTATTCTTGAGTCAAGGAGAGGACTGTACACAAAGCGGAATCTGAGCGTATAAAAATAATACATGGACGTATTGGGATTTGGAAGGATTTAAAGGCGGTATTCAATCGCCCAATAACCAAAATTGGTCTTCTCTTCAATGTAAAGCTTAATGGAATGTTTGGAGTTTGATTTTAAATATGATATTTTAAATCCGAGAGCAGTCAAAAATTTGAAATTATGTACTATTTTTTATTTAATTTTATTTCCTAATTTAATTAAAAAATTTACTATAAAAAATAAACTCATATTTTACATTAACGTTAATATTAATAATTTGTTAAATCTTAAAATAGAACTCATTTCTCCCTAAGTCAATCTGAAGCATCTCCAAATGGCACGTGTTGAGCGAAGCAAATTATTTGCACGATCTAATTCCAATTCCATCATCTTTTGTCTGATAATTATTTATTCCATCTGAGAATGAGTTCTGGTCTGGCATTATTCTTGTTTCCCTCCTGCTTGCTTACTCGTCCGTATCGACCAGAGAGCATTGAAATGGAAGGCCTGTCAGTTGGTTTCTGAATAACTCTATCTGCATCACAATCTCCCAGACCAAATACTTTTTTTACGAGTCTCTTCTAATTAGTATTTGGATTCAGGATGTTGAATTAGGCGGTGAGGCACAGTAGGGATGGAGCCGAATTTATTGGATTGCACGAAATTTTATGAGTCCGACGCATGACGGTTTGATGAATGATGTGAAGGATGGGTCGAGTTTGTGGGAATCGAAGGATTTCTATTATGTCTCGGGGTCTTATGCTAAATTTTGTTTGGTGCAGATGGCATATTTCGATGTTTTACTGATTTTGGTGCATATTTTTCATTTCCATGTTTTTTCTGATTTTTGTACAGATTTCATTTTTTTGATGTTATTATTATTTTGGTGCAAATTGCATATTTCGACGTTTTACTGATTTTGGGTGCAGATTGCATATTACGATGTTTTACTGATTTTGGTGCAGATTGCATATTTCGATGTTTTACTGATTTTTGTGCATACCTATTTGTACATTTCGATGTTTTACTGATTTTTGTGCGTAGTTAGTTCATATTTTGATGTTCTTCATTTTTGGTGCAGATTGTATATTTCGATGTTCTTCTTATTTTGGTGCAGATTGCATGCATATTTCGATGTTTTTTTTTTCTGATTTTGGTGCATATTTGTACATTTCGACGTTTTTCTGATTTTTGTGCAGATTTCTTATTTCGATGTTCTTCGGATTTTAGTGCGGATTGCATATTTCGATGTTTTCCTGATTTTGGTGCATATTTGTACATTTCGATGATTTTCTGATTTTTGTGCAGATTTCTCATTTCGATGTCCTTCGGATTTTAGTGCGGATTGCATATTTCGATGTTTTACTGATTTTTGTGCATATTTGTACATTTCGACGATTTTTTCTAATTTTAGTACACATTTCCATATTTCCAAGTTTTTTTTAAATTTTCGTACTGTATATTTCGACGTCTCTAAAATTTTGGTACATATTTGCATATTTCGATGATTTTCTAATTTTATTGCATATTTGCATATTTCTGCCTTTTTTTTCCAAATTTTGGTGCATTTTTGCATTTTTTTTGCTGTTTCTTTATTCCTTTATATTACTTCTATCGTACAATCGTACAATATTTTAGTATGTTTTTCTATTTACGTCTTCGCACTCTGGAATATTAGCGTACTACTGCCTGAATTTAGTCCATTTATTTTGATTATGGGAAGGAAATGGAGGAATTCAGTTCTTCCAAGTTGTGGAAAGTGATGGATCGGAATTTTAAAGACACAAGCTTCTCAAGCCGGAGCCGAAGGGACGGTACGTTACTATTTTTTGTGTGAATCCTTTATTTCTACAAAAAAAAACGGAGACTGTTCTGCTGGAGTCCTCATGGCAAAATAAATAGCACATTGGCTTCAGGAATTGGTCCATGTTTCTGTTGTGTTGTGGAGTAATGCTTGGAAGGATGAAGGATAAGATGGGAGCTTCATAATGCCCACATGATGATGATGATGACTGCTTTTTGTGGAGAAATAGTGCTGAAGGGCATCACGCAGCCCAGAGCTCCGAGTCTTGGATGAATTCTTTCTCGCAGTCTTTTCCCAAGCCTAGAACCTCGAATTCTTGCAAAACAACGAAACGGAATTATACAGAAATTATTTGGTAGAAACCGAGTGGCTCCTTACTATGAAGGCTCTTCATCTTCATGTGGCGGCGGCTACTTCTCCGATCCCTGGATTTAATGTACCAAAACAACAATCCATTTCTCAATCATTCTTCCCAACTCGTAGTCAGTCATGCTCGTGATATTCCAGATTCTGTAACGGTGTCTGCGTTTGAGTGTTTGGAGGATTGAAGGGTCTTATGCTTTCGTAGCACAAATCCGTTGGCCTTTGGCCTTCCCAAATTTTTAGTTTAATACAGAATTTAATGAAAATTGTTCAGAATTTAAGTGATATAAAATAAAAATTTCCCAGAATTTTGTTTAAATTGCCCCTAATTTCATCTAATTTGAATTAGTTCAGAATTTAATTTAATATACTTTAAAATTGCTCAGAATTTCCTTTAATTCACAATTGCCCAGAATTTTATTCAATTCAAAATTACCCAGCAATAAATTTAATTAATTTAGAATTCCCCAGAATTAAATTTAAATGATTAAAATTTTAAAAAATCTGCTATTTTGACCAAAATGCAGAAACAAAAAAATGAAACTCAAAGAAAAACAAAGCTAAGCATTCGCAAAAACAGGAGTCTCTTAGTAGACAAATGAAAATCTAAAAAAAATGTTGCATCAAGTTTTCAAAATTTCCATTAAAATTAATTTTACTGGAATTTGAAAATAGTTAACTTCACTTACTTAACAGGTTTTAGAAGAAACTCGTAAAGCCTTCTGCCGAAATTGATTGATTGAATATACGTATTTTAGCTGAATCTGATTGTTTTATTAAGTGAAATTTTAGGATTGGCTCGAACTTTAAATTTTTATTGAAGCTTGATATTTCACAATTTTGAAATCAACAATGAATTCTTAAAATTGGGGCTCTGCTAGTCATTTAACATTAACCTTAGAATAAAAATGGGAATTTCTGAATCAAAATAATTTCAAGAAAAAGGAATTGCGCCAATATTCAAAATTCTGTGTAGTTTGCTTTGATGCTGCCTGCATTGTGCGTAAGTCAATATAAAGTTTGAACTGCCGAAGCTGAGCGTCAAGCCTTCATATCCGTTCCAGCTCAATTGTTGTGAGATTGTTGAGTGGTTTGGTTTCATTGAAGAAGGGGCCCGGTGTCAGGAAATTAGTCTTGAGACGAAAGTCGAGTCTTTTGATCTCTTTCATCCTTCCTGACACTTCTACTCGGGTTCTATTCTTCTGATCAGCCCCATGATTTATTGTTCCTCGATTTGCACACCTTCTTCCACTTAATCCAAAATCGGGGAGGAAGTGAACTCGACTTGGTCTTGCTTGACGTTCAGAGGCTTCTTCCCCCTTTATATCCAAGGTAGGATGCTAGGCACATGGTTGACGTCTTGTCTCCGCTGCCATTAGCTCCAGACAAGAGTCAAAGTCAAAGGGAAATTTTAAGAAGGTGGGCTTTGGCTTGGACCAATTCAGACGTGTAGGGAAAGGATGGGAAGAGACAAAGAGTGACTGCGTTGTCTATTTTATACCTTCGATTCTACAGCCATATGGTCTTCCATCCTTCCGTTCGGAAAGGTAATTTAGCAGGGTCGGCGCGTGTGGGTTAGTTAAAGGCAGTCCAGGCGTCTTTAAAGGTCCCTTTATAAAATTCTGAATTGGGGATACTATTTTTCATCAATTTTGAATTTGGCGGAACCGGACAGCGGACACCAACTTGTGGGCACTTTATAAAAGAAATTAAAAGTTTGTGAAATTTTGTTCTTAAAAAATAATGTCTTGAAGTGGCAAAATTCTAGCATTCGAAGTATTCTTTGACATATTTTTAATTTGTAAAAATTTCAAGATGGATTGAAAATCCAAGCCCCTTGCAAAGTCGCCTCCAGCGTTGCCTCCGTGTTTAAAAAATTCTCATAAGTTATAAGTTGTTTTTCGGAACGCCGCAGGCATTAATTATTTGGATTTATTTTAGGCTTAAACCGAACCTAGCCTAACCTAATTTAAACTAACCTAACCTAACATAACTTGAATTAAACAAAACTCTGTTGGAGGCAAGACAACGCTGGAGGCTACTTAGCAAGTGATTGGGTTTACCTCAACCCCTAATTGCTTAAATTGCGTTTAAAAACGGTAGAACACGACCATAATTCGTTTTCAACTTTCTTTTTTCAAAAATAATTGAAGTGCATTGTATGGCCGTTCTTTCTTCAATATTTCTAGTAGTAAGTTTACTGGATCGTACTTTTGTGGTCCAGGCTGTAGAAATTTTTAAAATGAAAACTGTCGCGCCAAATTCGAAGACAAGTATTTTGGAGTATTTTCTTTGTTCTTGGCTGTTTTTTAACAAAGACCGCCAAGGAAGCTAAGCTTTTTTTAGTACAGTGACCCGCCACTGTTCCTGAGGCCGGGTTACGGACGACGGATTGATCAGAAGGGCTAGGTTCTAATGGAGAGAATGGGCACACTATTATGTACAAACGAGAGGAGGATGATGAGACAAGTGAATAGTCTTGTAGGTCCATGGCGTGTTTGGTCCTAATGCTCTGGGGAGAGGTCTATGACTGTTCATATTGTTGTTGATTCTAGCCAGGCTACACCTACCTTCTGTAGCTGTGCAGACAAGTTGGAGTAAAACGGAAGTCGTCTGAATGACATTAATATGACGCAGATCCGTTACCATAATACATCATCAAAGGGTGGAGTCCGTACTTACCTCGGCCTGACTTCCCTTTGTTCCCCACTCTTACACTGTAGAACAACTAATTACACCCCTCACACTCAGCTCAAGAACCGCACCAGCAAACACAGGCCAAACTCACTCGCACGATCCAAACGCACCGTTTATATTAAAATTAGCCAAAAATGAATTAAACGTGAAACTTTTCATATGCAATGGGGTGGCACACCCTAATATCGTTGAGGTTTATTTAAAATCAAAAGTCTGCTGAAATTTGAATTTTGAAGGCTTTCGTTTCAATTCAAAAGTATTTTTGGAATTCGTATTGTGAATTTTTACATTTCAATTCAAAAGGATTTCGGATTTGAAGGTTTTGAAAGTAGTTTTAATATTCGTATTTTGAACATGGGTTTTAATTCAAAAGAGCTATCGAACTTGTATTTTGAAGGCTTACTTGCCAAAAATTATTCGGATTTGGAATTCATAATTAGAAGGTTTTACTCTCAAAGATATTTTGGTTTTTTGTATTTTGAAGGTTTTCGTTTCAAAAGTATTTTGGAATTCTTTTTTGGTGGTTTTCGTTTCAAAAGCCTTTCGGATTTGTATTTCGCAGGGCTTCAAAAGTATTTATAATTTGTGTTTCGAAGGATTACAAAAGTTTCTTGTAATTTGTATTTTGAAAGTGTTCGTTGCAAAAGTAGTTTGGAATTCGTATTTTCACGGATTTCGCATCAAATGTATTTTAGGTTTCGCATTTTCCGTTAGAATTGAGAAAAATACATTCCTGGAAATTTCTATTTTATTGTTTGATAAACACGGCGTGTGATCAACCAAATCGATTCAAAAATACGATACAGGTAAATCATAGAAACATTTTTTTTTATTATACGACAAGCAACACTACAATTTTAGCACTTTGGCTATTGTGGCTTGTGGCTTCTATCCATAAATTTGAGCCATTTAGGTTTCAGTATAATTGTCAATGCATGCGGCATGAACATAAACAAATGTCTAGGTACTGAATAAGAAAACATGGAGCGTTAGTGCCCGTAATGTGGACAGGCTAGTTTGTGCCTTCTGGTACACCTTCATTACATTTATCCACAAAACAAGTTAATGGGTTCGTAGGAAATTGTGAATTCAGAACACGTTTTCTCCCGAACCTACCCGGCACGGGACAACCAGCTTTCCGCTTTGACGCCTGTTCCATTCCAATTCCCAATCCAAAAAAAGCAGAAGGGTATCTCAAAGTAACGAATTAGAATATTCAGGAGCCCATGTACAGGGTGGATACAATAATTTTTCCATCATCCATTTTTTCAACTGCAGCGCGAACTAAGAAAACGGAGTAACCCAGTATTATTTTTTATAAAAAATTTAATCGATTAAATACGTTTTTCGATTTTTTCATATTTTAGCGGATGATAAATGACCGCGCCTAAAATGTTGATCTGCGCTGGCATTGAGGAATATGAGAGCAGCAATAATTTATTAAAACTTACCACTTGTCACATTACATTGAGCGTTCAGTCACAACCTAGCCTTACCAAAAATATTTCAAGTTGTCGCCCATCATAAAATCATTACACGATACAAATTGGCATGTACATTTTCAAGATTTGCAGCCAAGATTCTTCCTACATGTCAAAAAATCCTGATTTTTGCAATACTTAACAAAAAATCCAGAAAATAATACTTAAGAGAAGCTTTAAAATTTTGAATTATCTAAAAAAAACGTTAATGATTCCCTATATACACCCTGTATGGATATAACGATCCAAACAACAACTATTCTAGCCAATGTATATACAGCGAGGCCATCCTGCATCGTGTAGCATAAACCCGTACAGAGAATTGAGCCGTTTGGCTCATCCGTCAATATAATTATTTTCTCCTGAGAGACGAGCATTACTCACCTAAGCCTGAGTTATTCAAAGTCATTTGGGCTTCAGAAGAGCCTTGGCTCTGGCTTGGCTTTGCCTCTCAATGATGCAATAATGATCGTGAGAATTTTTTCTCTTCTCTTGCAACAACGTGACTGACTGAGTTCCAAGCTTGGGACTTGGACTTGGTCACTTCCAAACTTGACAACGTTGTTGTCGATCCATATTTAGTTTTTTCCCCTACCTATGAATTTACTATTATTACCTGGCTTGACGTTGGATTCGGCTCAGAGAAGGATCTACCAGGAAGCAGCGTCGTGTGATTACTGTCCCGACTCATCCTGTGGTTTGGTTTTCCTAAAAGCGCTAGGCTACATTGCATGATCTCAGTTTTTGGCCATGCCAGGCACCAGGGAGCTGGGATCCCATTATCCCAGTTGGAAGGGGATGTTGATATTTGTGGCAAGGGAAAGGCATCAACATTTTCTCGGTTCGTCGGTGGCAGGGATTCTTCTGACTTTAGCTTGCTCAGTTTTCTATGAGATCTGTTCCGAAGGATATTTTTTGAGGTTTTTGAGGGTGGAGAAAGATTGTGATTTTTTGTGAGGCTTCTTGGCTTGAGCTTGGTGGGAGTTGCGAGAGGAAGTTGTGAAAGAGCGCATGGCTCCGCTTCATGCTCTTTGGACTTCCAATGTTGTTTTCCATAATCGAGGGAATTCGAGCGTGTCATATTATTCACTCCTTCAGATGGAACACTCTCTGAGGAGCTCAGCATCCAGAAGGAAACACTGTCACTTAGATACGGAGTTCAATCAGACGATGAACCGGTGAAGAACTCGCTCAAAGAGTGCATTATGTACTAGCAAGTGTTACTGCACCGCGTGGACTAGCAGCCCGTGCTTCCGTCCAACTAGTTTCTGTCTACCTCGATGCAAAGTTTGCAGATCAGGTCGATAAGCTGCTGACACGCTACCATGCTTTCTGCATACCATGCAGTATACAGGGATAGGCAAAAAAAATTATTTGAAAATCAATGATTTTAAAATCATGATTTTGGTAAGCTTAAGGATTTCGATTTTGAAAAAATGACCTGAGTTTGTCGAAGTATCTATTTTGATCTGGAAAATCATGAAATTCAGCTAAATTGGCGATTTTAAATCACAATTTGATTTCAAAATCACGTTTTAAAGTAAAAAATTTCGTTGATTTTGATTTGCTGATTTGATTTTGACGGGGAAGAGTGATTGATTTTGAAGATGAATTTTTGGTGATTTTGGTCAATGATTTTGCACAACCCTGATACCATATTTGACTGATTCCAAGCATTTTGAAGATAGCGATGCAAACTTGTCACATTTTTTTTTCTCAGCAACAGTTTGAGGCCTGAGAAACCCTAAATTCAAGTGAATTCAAGACTTGCAGAGTCTATGGATCATTTGATTTGTAAAATTATGCTTCGAGTAAGCTATGGAAATTATTGAGACATAAATCAACTTTGAAACTCAAATTTTAAAGAAGCGGCCTATTCGATACACAAAATGTAATGTACTTGAGGCCATTGACGCAATATTGGGGCCCTGAGGTTCTAGAGTTTAGGTTTCTCTGATATGCTCGACATTGTAGAATATCGCATTCGGCAAGTTTGAGGCCTTCAGGCAACCCAGAATTGAGGCTGTGGTACACAGAATCAGGGTTTCTACTTTTTAAATGCATTATCGTGTTCAGTATTTAAGAGGCATTTCAGCAGGGCTTCAAAAGCCTGGAACTTGAGGCATTTAAATGCAAAAGCAATCCAATTGAGGCCAGTAGACAGAAAACCAGTGTTTCCGTGTCCTGCTTTCATTGTAAGACAAAGTACAAACGTACTTGTCACGTGTAAACATAGGATTTGTATTTTGAAACGCGCGAATCGAAGAATAATGTTGATTCTTCACGTGACAATTGACCTCGCAATCGATTTCACATGTTAATCATCATTTTTTTTTGCTAAAAACCGTTCAAGCATTGTTTGACACTCAAGGATGAAGTTAACAATGTCCTTTCCGTGAGGCAAAGACAGCTTAAGCTCGATATATTTAGTGAGGAATTGAGAAGCGACAAATTTGATGTACGACTTGAATTTCTTCCTCGCCTGGCTGACACGGAGGAATCTCTCTTTTTCTTCATCTTCTGAGCCTGAAGAAAGAGACGGGAAATCCAGGGCTTCCCAAAAGAAACGAGAGTCGAAGTCGAAAGGGAGTGAAAACTTTGTGCTGAAGTCATGGCCAGAACAACCCTTGCATTTTACTCTCATTCATCCCTTACGTCCATTGTCCTCCTCTCAAAACAAGCAGCTTCCAAATCCGGAGTCCAGGCCAGGTGAGCCTCACTCCACAGCCCATCATAAATCATTCCAAGCAATTGGACTTTTATGGGTTTTATTAATTCCAAACCTAATTTCCTTCGTCTGACGTAACACATAACGCAGTCTCCTGTTCTGTATTCGAATTCGATTCTGTTGACAGGTTCTGTCAGGAGATTTCATTCGTTCCAAAGAGACTCGAATTCTTGAGAACGTGTGACAAGTGAAAGAATTTGTTTTGTACTCCAAGAAGTCTGAGATTTTGAAACGTGAAGAGGAGCCTTGGAGTTTTTTTGAATTTGAATTCAACTCCTGTTCGGGTTCAGTTCACACCTGTTGTTCAACAAGTCATTGAACATCCTCATTGTTCACCACGAAAAACAATGTCATGCTGAGCATCATTGAATTATATTCAATTAGATCTGGCACCCTCGGGTGAGTTCACCTGGCTTCTGCTACTCGTGTCATTCCTCACATCTCCAGATCCAGTACTCGGGTTAAGCCATGTCTTCAGCTACCGAATTTGCTCCTGGGCTTGAATTTTTGATCTCTTTGAAAATATTTTTAAAATTCGAATTGGCGCCTTTTTAACCTGTACTAAATTGACAGATTGCATCTTCATTCTTAAGTTGGACTATTTTTTGTATTCTAAAATTGAGTCGGAATTGCTTGAGTGCCTTTCCACTCAAAGTCCCTTCACTTTATTATGTTGAGCAGAAAATCCGGTTTTTAGAGTTGAAAAGGAAAAAGCGGAGCAAGTACGGGTTTTTATATTTTTGGTTAATAACTCCTGATTCTTGGGTTCGGTCGGTTGTTGTGGTACGAGCTGAAGCCGGGATAACCAGTGCAGACCGGAAACGACGGGGAGTTGGGTTCCGCTTGGCGTCTGCTTTTGGCCGAAATAATAACTGCATCATCACCACACTTCTACCACCTGATACGTTTCACCTAACTTACTCCTTGTCTCAATCTCAACGGTTCATGGACAAGGCTCTTTCTGTCTGGGAAGATCCTCGATTGCCACAAGGAACCAGGTTCTGTATTTTGAACATCAACTCCACCTTATGCAGACATGGATCCTCTTCAGTAATTACATTAATCGACTTCAAGAATAACAACCTCTTCGGGCTTGGCTGCACTCGCAAATCCACAATTTTGTGAACAGGCTGCTCCCCCTATTTTATTGTCTGTCGTGTAGCATGGAGGAGGATTCTTTTGGTCCAATTGTGGAAAGTCTTGTTTCTATGACTACTTCTCGTTTTTGAAAAGCCAAGATTCATTGCTGAACAACGAATTGGAACATCAACTTAAATTTTTTATGCGTACTAAAATTAATGAACTTTCGATTGGCAAAATAATTAGGTCTTCGCATGCCCCAACACCTGAGCAACAAAATTCTTTTGAGCGCCCTCATAAAAATGGCAAGAAACTTAAGGACTAGTTACTGTTTTCAATTTGGCGCCATTTGCGTGCATTGTAGATCTTTTGGAAATATTGACACGGCTGATGAGGTCAAAGGTCAACCACATGTTCAAGTAAAAAAGGTTAATGGCTAATTTAAAATTTAAAGAAATTAAAATTCCAAATTAGTTTGAAAGATTAAACACACAAAAAATCTAAAAACATATTGTCACGTGTTATTCAAACGTCTCCCATTTTTATTTTGAATTTTTGCCTATACATTTGTGCTTAGTTCAAGTCACCCTTGACATTGGGATTTGCATTATTTGAAATTGACTTAATATTTTTCGCACTGAATACAGCTGTAAGTTTCACCTGATTTCAGATATAACTCATCTCAACTTGTTTTCGCCCAAATTTTTATTTATTTTCACCTTTATTTTACCTATCTGTATTGCATCCCCATTTTTTTTTTTTCTAAAAAATAAAATCTCATTAGATGAAATAGGCTGAAAGTCGGAATTGTTTTCGGTGAAACAAAAGCTGTTGAAAGTTTTGTTTTCACTGAAACTTTTATACTCTGAAGAAGCGGATGACGTCATCGAGCGTTTCAACCTTTCTCTACACCCTTGCACGCAAGCGCATGACGCCAAATTCAAAATATTCATAGACCATTAAGCGATTGTAATTTGAAAAAACGAAATTGATAGTTTCCAAAATTGGCTGCGGGATAAATTTTTGATAGCCCAAAAATTTTGTCTCGGAATTTACGTATGCAGATTATAGTGATAAATTCTCCAGTAAAATTCTATACCTTCCCCAAGCATTAATTTGAGCACCAAGTCAGTACTAAACAAATAGTGTGTCCACGAACCTAGTATTTACTCTGTTCAGTTTACAGGAGGTTAGCTCCACGTATTAATTGAGTGCGAGTAAATAAATAAGCTTATTGATTGTGAGTGAGTGAAAGGCTTGGGTTCTTGCGAGAGAAAGCCTATTGGAGAAATGTGGGAAAAGGCAGTACCAGGCATTTTGGGTGAAGTCTGTCAGCATCTTTCTTGATAAATTGAGTGGGTGAAGGGAGGCAGCAGGAAAGGCAAGGACTGAGGCAGAAAGGAACAAAACGACTTCAATTCCCCCATTCTCCCCACCTCCACCAACCTTGGTTCGGACACACGATCATGTATTTTTTATCGACTCTGACTCGAACCCAGCCCCAACTCAAGATGTGGACGATCAATATTTTGACTTTCCCATTTCCTAACCAATGTCCCGACTTTCTTCCTTCCAGCCAGCTGGGTCTAGTCTGCCACCTTTCACTGTAGGCTGGTGGGAGGAAATATTTTTGGTGAAAAGTTGATAGGCCGACGACGGAGTTGGGATGTCGAGACTCACTCCCTCCTTCCAGCACTCCTTGTACGGGGAGTTCCGCAACGTGACAGAACTCAGCAGCAGCCCTTCCATTCCGGCACTAGCGAAAGTGAACCGGGCACAATCCGAGGCTTTCTTGCATACAGGATTCCTTTTGAAGCTTGACTTTATCAGATGAAGGAATGCGTACAAAATGTGATTCATGACCAGGGCTGATCTTGATTTTGTACTTTGATTTTTAAAATGTAATGTTTACCTGAAAAATCACAATTTTCAGCTAAATTGGTGATTTTAGCGCTAAATTAACGATTATAAATCACAATTTGATTTAAAAATCACGATATTAAATAAAAAATTATCGTTGATTTTGATTTTGATTTGAGATTTGATTTTGAAGGCTTAAAGTGACGTGATTTTGATTTGGTCATCTTGAAGTCAAATTTTAGGTTATTTTGGCCAATGATTTTGAAAATAATTTTCTAATGATTTTGCCCAGTTCTGTTCATGACCTTTCCAGAGCCTAACCTAACTTTGAAAAGCCATATTAAGATGAACAAAGGTTGTTTCATAAATTTAGACTCGTATAATCATCAAGCCATGACCCAACCTAATGCATGGTTACTACAGAGTAAAAGTGCACAAAAATGTCTAAAAACTCACATCAAAATTGAACACTAGTCGAATTAAATTGAATGACATTAAATACGATATATCCAGGTTTTTTCATTAATTTCGACTCGTAATATCCCAAAACTCTGACTCCATCCAAATAAACCCGAAGGATTTAATATTAGGCGAATTAAATTGGACTAAATTAAAAAAGCCACGTTGTATTAAGCTATGTTAAAAGTTAAAACGGTTTCAGACAAAACACGCGACGCCAAAATTCTATCCCTGAGTCCAAACACCACGACTAGCCCAACCTAACCTTCGGTTTTTGGTGTCAATTTTTTAAGTCGTTGTTGTCGATGTTTTTGATTTTACGTGTGGAAAATAATACACATTTCAATAATCGACTAACGATATTCTTTCTAAACTCGTGCCTAACTGCCTCAAATTGACGTATATTTGGAATCCATTTTATATAAGATTTAATTTTCAAATCAGCCAACCTCCACTGCGCTAAGACAGCTGATTGACCTCAGCGAGTGGGTCATGATTTCCCCATGCTTCAGCATACAA
This sequence comes from Ceratophysella scotica, assembly GCA_034694025.1. Taxonomy (NCBI): domain Eukaryota; kingdom Metazoa; phylum Arthropoda; class Collembola; order Poduromorpha; family Hypogastruridae; genus Ceratophysella; species Ceratophysella scotica. Next base: position 6,733 of record JAQFXZ010000211.1, on the reverse strand, counting down.
GTACGAAATGCCAAAATGAAAATAATAATGGGTCTTTAACAAAAACATTTAGAATACTCTTTGGCTTTTAAAAAAGTATACAGTTAAGTTTTAAATTTACCCTTCGGTTTGACTTTGAACACTCTACGCATTTGAAATGGTTCGTAAAATCAGTTTATTCCTGAGCCCTTAATTCTTTCACTAACGACCTACGAGACTACTTCGATATTTTGATGGAAACTATGAAGATAGAAGCAGCCACAAACAGAGATACAGGTATTCTTAGCTCAGCTCGGCTGAACTAGGAACCAGGTAGCTCCAACGACTCCATATATTTTTACAGTTTACACTTACACATCATGTTCCATACAATTACAGAAAATAATGGAACGCTTTTTTAAGATTCCCCTTTTACTTCTTTACCACCCACACTCAGCCGCCTCACAATTTTTATCTTCTTCCCATGAATGGGACCAAACTTTTAAATATGAATAAAACCTAGCTTCTCATGCCGCGTCTTTGTCTTACTAAAGACTTGATTTCATGCTCGCCAAATATTGAGTCTCAGGTCCTTTATGTTTATGAATATTTATTTCTCCTCGCCATTTAGTCACACAGAATTAGCGTATACTCGGCAATTACTCCAAGTCGTATTTAAAAAAAAAACATCTTAAAAATATTACGTACGCTGCTTGTATCTGAAAATATAAATCCGATTTTTGTTAAGGTAAACTAAGCCCCATGCTATGTCGCCTCCAGCATTGCCTCCCAGTGTTGGACCCAATGGTCGGCTGGACGGGCATTGTCGTCTTTAGTTTCCATTATCATCGTTGCTTCCCATGGAGTGTGATTTTATTCAAGTAATGCTAGGTTAGGTAAGCTGAGGTTGGGTTAGGTTAGGTTAGAGCCTAAAAATTGTAAGAATTAAAATCTGCAGCTTTACAAAAAACCTAACCTAACTTACAAGAAAGTTGAAAGAGAATGCGGAGGCAACACTGGAGGCAACATCCCATGGGGCTTGGTTTACTTTAACCCTCATTTTTAGTATCTTGAAGGTTTGCAAGCACATTGAACTTGTAGAACAATAAAATCACTCAGATTTTGTATTTAAAAAAATGAAAAATTTGGCAAACACATGAGCCAAAACCTTTCTGGTTAGGTTTGCAAGAGATGGAATGACGTGATTAAACCATGCAGTGTTTAAACGTGCCATTACAGAGACATTGACAGCCATGCAATCCAATTCAGGTAAAAGGCTGTCTGAATATATGCATGGGACGACGCAGTGTTTCAGCATAACAGCATGCTACTGCCACAAGACTAATATTGCTTTTGGAGAGCATTCGCTCCGCACACACCTTCATTTGAGAGCTTACCCCTTTAAGCCCATTGTTTCCCCCCATTTTCTCGCCAATCTATTTGCGTGACACGTCATTTCAAACAATTCCAGCCAGACGCTGATGATTCCGAAGCCATCGGGAACTCCTGCTTACCCAAAAAGTCAACTCGACTACAGAAGTACATTATTATAGAAAAAAACATTTCCTTCACAATTTACTTTAGTCGTTCCTCCCCCTCTCCTGCCCCGATCTGGCACGTCCCATCCGAACCAACTTGATTCCAAATGTGCACGCTCACATTTACTAGAAGACTCATTTGTACAGTAATCCTCTTACCTGACTCAATTAAAGAGGACAGACTCAGAGCCACCGTTCTATTGGGTACAACTTGACTTTGGCATTCAGTCCATTACAGCCTAATTGAATCCTTCGCCAGGCCTGAGCTAATTGTTCCTGTTTATTGGTAGCGCCTCTTCCAACGTAAAATGATACTCGTGTAAAGGTTGAGGAAGTGGGATTGGGAGTGCATATGGACTCGGGCTTTCCGTTCCATGCAGTACATTAGTTGGGCGATGTTGGGCTCTGAACGTATTATTTGCTTAAGTGTGTGTGTGTGTGTGTGTGTGTGTGTTGTGGACTTTTGAGTTTTTGACAGAGTCTTCATGGTCCGACTCCTATTAGTTTTGGTTCAGTTAATGTTGAGCTCGTGTAGTTTCCAGTTGAAGGAAAGAAGCCGGGTCGGAAGAAGGTTTGACTACGGAAAGAAGTGAGCACGCCACAGGCCCATTCGTCTCCATTTAACTGCCAGGCTCACCTCCTCCAATCTCCCGTCCCAATCTTCCATGGCAACCCTGGGTACCAACAGACCCGAGAAACGGAACCAGGCGGATTTGGTTCAAGTAAGACTTTGGTACAGTACAGAGATCGAACCGTTCATTGTCACCTCCGGGCTCCAGGTTTTCCTCGAGAGTCAATTTTAAGATAGTGGGAGGCGTTTTTGAAAATTTCGAAGAGCAGAAACGCTCTTGGTCGCCTCCCATGAAGTTTTGTTAGCATAATGTCAGGTTGCCTTCAAATGTTAAAGTTTTATGCGGAAACATAATCAAATTCGAGATGAATTTAACAAATTCGGCCAAATTACGAGAGTTCTTCGAAACGGTATTGAACTTAACAGGCAAAAACCGCGACACGCTACGCCGGTTAGGTTAAGTCACGTTTTTTGTGTCGCTATTTTTGTTGGCTCGAAGCTTATTGAAGGCTAACTAGTAGAAATGAATGTATAATCACAGTATTATTCTATTTTATGCTTCAAATTTCATGAAGAAATTAAGAGAATAGAATATCTTGAATGGGAGGCCTATTTTGAGGAGGTAGCAATTATCATTCGCCTATGAGGCATACTATTTTGAAATCGGCATTTCCAGAGTTTAAAGATGTCTTATGGCTGGCCACATGCCACCTTTCATTCGCACGTTTCGGAACAACCAAAACCTAACTAAAAATATGACAAGTTGTCTCCCCAAAGAAAAGCCATAAGCAATACAAATTGTTATGTACGACTTCAAAATATGCAATCAGCTGTATCTGGAGGTCAAATCTTAGGCTGCAGTAGGTATTTGTAATTTTTGATCCGACATTGTTGGAGGTTACATGCGGTAGAGTGTTCCATGGGAAGCTTGAGGAGGCAGCACCTACCATTAGTTCGGGAGGTAGCATCAGCTGCACCTGGAGGTCAAATCTTAGGTGGCAGGAGGTTTTTGTACAATTGATTCGAGATTTCTGGAGGTAAAATGTGGTATAATGCTGCATGCAAGGATTCAGGAGGTAACACGTCATTCGCCGTGGAGGTAACAGTAAAATCAGCAGCATCTGAGGCCAAATCTCAGGTTTGCTTGTTACAAAATGTTAAGGTAGAGGCTGCAGGAGGCTTTCGTCTCAAGAACGATACAAGTTAGATGCTGCAGGAGGTTATCGTGCTAGATTGCAAGAGGCGTGAAGCCGCATCAGGATATAATGAACAGGAAACAAGACGCTTCACCTTCCTTACACCCACCATGGCTGAGACACGGGTTAGCCCTGCCCACTCCACGTCCACGCTTCCGTCCGTTCACATATAGCCCATGGAGAAAGCTGACTTTCTCAAATTGATTCGTCCATTACCTCCCTGGCTTGACTCTGATTTGGAACCCTATCAAGAAGGCAGACCAAGACTGGTTCTTGGTTCCAATTTCCAATGCCCATGCATGCGTCTCCAGCCTAATTCCCCAACATGTACTTAGTGCTCAGTGAGGAATGATCTCATTACTGATACGGGACCCGCCAGACCCTAGACTCCAACTCAACTCCAGCCGCACAACTCACACTCCCCATCCGGTTTCCTGTTATTGGATTCTAGCCCAGACTAAAAGTCTAGAGTTCCTCGCTCAGGCGAGACCGAGACGTCCAATTGAGATCTTCTGTTTCGGGAGTCTGCGTCAGAGTCTGGCAAGTGAAACACATAATCAAGTGCCAGAGCCTGGCATCTCCTTCTCAGTCCAAGTTGTTGGAATCAATTAGGGACTGAGGCTGAGACTAATTATTTTATGGACTTCTCAACTTGCGTGATGAGTATTAATGATATTGAGAGGCAGATGGAGGGAGGAATAATGGATATTATTTTCTCCACCTCCACCCGTCTGCATTTCGCTGGAGAGAAAATTGAGTGTAGGCAGAAGGCAGAGGCAGACTTGTTCGGGACGACTTGCTGGCTTGGCTTGGCTTGGCTCCGTCGTGCCCGTACCTGCCGCTTCCCTGAAAAAGGTGTTAACGGGAAAATCAATGGGACGAGGGGAAATAAGCTTGGGTCTTTCTCTGCCTTCTGTTTGAATAAATGAGATGAAATCAAATGTGGGAGAAAGGAGGCAGCAGCGGATGACTCGGAAAGTAATGATACAATGTAGAAATAGTTTCCCGTGTTGTAACTCATCGAACCAGCAGACTGTTCGAGGGGATATCTCCAGCAGCTCTGCCCGCCCTTTACACAATTTTACCTCGTTCACTCCTACACCAAACACGGTCTACGAACAAATATACATATTGGCTTTCTCGAACCCGTTCGCGGTCAATATGGTTGGAGTCAGTTTCTATTTTTGGAAAATGGTGCTGGTGAAATTGTCATTTTCATTTGAACATTTCTGCAGTAAGTACCTATGTTGCGGATTTTGAGTTGCTTGACATGTGCGATCTACCAGTGTCTAATTTTTTGGCCAGGCCGTTTCAAACGCGATCTACCCGATACTCTAAACTTAGTGCGTAAATTAAACAATCTAGAGTTATTAATATGGCTACGATTCAGTTTCGCCGCAAATAAATGCGATTCTCACCGCTAAATTAACTAAATTGGTCATACCTTGGTTGCCCGAAAAATAACTTAGTTCACCGCAAATATTTGTCGCATATTTCTGACCAGTTTATGCATACGCGGGTTTTCAGGTTACGTTTTTGTGGGCATGCCCTAAAATAACCCAAACCTAAAATCTAACTGTTAAATTGACAAAAGACTAAAGTGAGCGTTTACCCTAACCTCACTTAAAAAAATGGAAGTCAGTCATTTTGCGGTGAATCTAAGTCATGTTCAACTTACTTATTTTTCGATGAAATTCAAAAACATTAGCGGTGAGACTTATATTAACTTTTCATTGTTATATTCGATACATAAATCGAGTTAATGCAGAACGATGAGTGAGGAGAAAGCTGAAAATTAGAGATTAAAGAGAACTTGTATCAGACAAAATGCGCGACCACAAAACGCTACAGCAAGAACCGCGACACATATTGTGTTAAGTTAATAAGGTTAATAGCACTTTTTGTGTAGCGCTTTGTGTGTAGCGCTTATTGCTTTGTCGCGACTTTTGCCGTCGCGCTTTCTGGTAGTGTCTGATGTGATGCAAAATTGGCAGATTAGAGGAAACCAATGTGCAGCTGAAGTCAAATGAAGTATGTGGTTAACAGAAATTATGTCATAAGGTGCATGTGCGCCTGTGCACAGCGGAAATTGCATAAAATTCAAAAACGGAAGCAGTTAGGTATATACTATAAATTCCGTTGCAATTGTCGTAGAACGATTATCTCGGAATCTAGCGATCGAGAAACTCCCTGGTTCTCTCCGCTTTAATTACTGTTGGTAATCAGGGGATGGGAAGAGGAAGCGGGAGATTAGACGGAGATATGGAAATGAGCAGTGTGAGCCTGATGTTGAGCGAGCAGGGAACAGGCACTTCTGGGCAGTTGACTAATTCCAGGTTGACTGCCACCGCCTTTCCCTACCACTTCCTCTCTCCAGCCCATCTGCATCATTTCTTAGTGGGCTGGGCTAGTGATCGGACGGTCCGGTCCCGGTCCGGTCCTGAGGCAGGACCGGGACCGGACCGTACCAACCAGTCCGGTCGAGAGGAGCACCCGGTCCGGTCCTAAGCCAGGACCGGTACCGGACCGGACCGGGACCGGCGGTCCGGTCCCGGTCCTGGACCGGGTCAAAATATTGTTTTTTTTTACAAAAGTTTAATTTTGCATTAACTATTTTATTTGCACTGTTATTTACAAGACTTCCGTACAAATCAAAAATACAGAGTCGATTCGACTCATCAATTCATCGTTAAACTTAATCCCATGTCGATGCTATTGTTAATTTAATGCCAATTTAAGTTACTGCAGCCCGGAAACGTAAAATACAACTATCTGGTCCAATGTTGTAAGCGATCTATGGTTGATGGATCACATACACAGCACTTAAAGCCTGTTTCTAGGTTTTGATGAATATACCACTGCTGCTGGCCTGCATGCATTTTGAATAGAAGCATGCTTTTATCTTATGATAGTTTAGATAGTAACCATTAATTTGCAGCAAAAAGAAACCCGACACACAAATCGTGACATTAGAAACCGTGTGTCACCGATTACCATGGTACTTCAGGTTGTGTTACTGAGTGTCGCAGTTTTTGGCTAGAAGTTTTTCCATTGCCCAAATAAAACTCATATAAATGCGGAAAATTTACTTCACATGTTTTTTCAGTGGCAAAGGATTTTGAAAATTTGGACCGGTTAATACGGTCCAGTTCCGGTCCGGTCCCGGTCCGGTCCTGGCGTAGGACCGGGACCGGGACCGGACCGTGTTGCACCCGGTCCAAAACTTGCAGGACCGGGACCGGGACCGGCCCGGAACCGCCGGTCCGTTTTCAGTCCAGGACCTGGACCGGTCCGATCACTAGGGATTACATACAAAGTAATTAGCTCACATGCACATGTGTCCCCGGGGGCATATTTTTGAACGTTTCAAATTCCATCATTCAATTGACATGTTGTGCAATCATAATAATACGGCTTTATATGTAAAACACCTTTAATTAGAGATCTCTTGCTTCCGTAGTAGCGCAGCA
>JAQFXZ010000210.1:0-25486 GCA_034694025.1 Ceratophysella scotica | reverse complement strand
AGCGCAAAACCGCTGCTGGTCGTTTGGCTCGAGATGCCTGACATGCGCCACGTACAAAAAAAGCGGGACAGACGGACAGACAGGAGGATTACATAAGCCCTCGGCTTAGGAAAGCCAGGTCTAATAAGGACTAAGACCATGTGCGGAAATGGTATTGTGTTGCTTAATATTTTCAACTTTGCTCTTTTTATGGAAAATACAACTGTAAGTATCTATAAAACCTTGTTCTATTTACAGATCAACTCCTTTGGAAGAGCGATGTTAGATGGTTCAAAGAAACTTATGCAAGCAAAGAAGCTTTATGCGGATCAACTGATAGCGTACGCTGAGGAGATTTTAAATCACAATGAATTTTGCACTTTTCAATTCTTGGAGCAAGTCCAAACACTAAGCTCGACTGCTAACCTGAAGTCCTTCGCAAAAATTCTCTTTGAATCTTGGATGGACTCTTCCAGATTTACCAAGATCTTGCTTTCACTCCTTGTTGACTCTTGCCTGTCGGTTAAGGCCCGGAAGAACAAAGTAAGTTAATAATATAAAATTCAGCTAACTGATACGGAAGCCCTACTTCTCGTCGTTTGGAGTTATATCTAACCCTAAGAGTTTGAAAAGGAAAATATATTGGAGAACGTTGAGTGTTGAGTATGACTGAAATCGGACGTCCAAAAAGAGAACAAGACGTCAAAAAATGTTTATAATTCAAAAACTTATACCATATTAACTGACTTAGATTAAAAACAGAAACAAACGGACTAAGATTCAACTACAAAGTTGAAAAGCGACGCTAAATGCTTTACCATTCAGCAAAAGATATTTCTCAGTAAGTACGTAATTTTTGTTTCAGTTTTCAACGTTTGGTGGTGCACACACCGTGCTCTCCACGGGTCACACCTTCCTACTTTCCTTATGTTTGCAACTTGGAACACATGGAAATAAGCTCTAGGTACTTTTCGGACTAGTCAAATATGGTAGAATGAGTCGCTCGCATGATGAGTATGTCTTGCAAACACTGTCAACCAACACTGTCAACACTGTGCAGAAGTCAGAAGTCAGTCTTCACTATTCTGACATTGACATGGTCTGGAGACTGCAAAGAGTGACGCGAACTAAAAAGTACATGGTGGGATTTGTGGAGCGGTATTTTCCAGAATAGAAACAAAAGCCTTGGGATGACGGACTTCTGTTTTAAATAAACTTTGGACAAAATATTCATCCATTTTTACTCTGTTCTTACAGATCATGCATTATTTGCACTCAATTCTATACTTCGCGGAGCAATTCAACGAGCTATACTATGAGAATGAAGTGGTCTACTTTTTATCCAAGAAACTTCTGACGGCGCTTGGTCTTTTAATGTGCTGGCAGAACGAAACGTCCATCGAGAATGTCTACACTGATCCCTTGAAAATCGTCTTGGAACAAGTTTACAAGCGATACTACAGCAAGTTTTCTAAGTGCCTGGAAAAACCTTTTCTTAAACTGACTGTCGCCCTGGTGGATATTTCAAGGGGAGGATTCTTTGCCCAGAGATTCATCTCAACACTGTTTTTGAAGCTGGCCGAACCAGTCCCGGCTTATATTTCTCGAGATTTATTTCGCTTGCACGCCAGCCACACGTAAGTTGCTCAATCATGTGAATGTTAAATAGAGTGATACTTAATACTATTTTGAGAAGTATTTACGCTTGAGCCTTATTACATTTGCACAGCCAGGTACTAATTAATTTCTCGGTTCTACCTTGTCTCCCTTAGTCTAAGTGCCAATCAAGTCCTGTTTCCTTCGAAACTATTTCTGACTGAGAAGAACCCGGCTTGGAGAAAAGCAATCGTGTACGCTGTTCCCTTTCAAACTGACACAGGATGTCCAATGTTTTGGCGCAATTGGGCCAACTTCATCACTCAGGACCTAAAAATGCTTACTACTCTCTGGAAAGAGTATATCACCGAATTTTGGGCTCGTGCACTAGAAGTAAAGTACTTGGACGTACGTGCTGGATCTTTCATAGCTTTGGGGATCGCGATTAAGTCCATGTTCAACGCAAATCCACCATATAAGTCTCCCTCGCTAGAGCTCCTGCTGACCAATAACTATGTGAAAATGATGGAGTCCAGGAACATCAAAGTTCATCGTATTTGTCAAGTTGTGACCTATGTGTTGCTTGACCTCATGCGGCGTCAAAACATCCCAGCGCCGACTATTCAGTTTAAAGACGCTTTAAAATATGCCGGAGAATACGCATATCTTGTTTCCACTTATGAGCTAGGGGAAGACCCTCCGCTTCCAGGAATGGAGATGTGGGAGGGGATTTTAGAGGAACTGGCTCAAGAAGTTGGAATCGGGTGCCATGATCTTCTAGCTGGCCCGGAACAGTTAAGCAAAACCGTTCGAAGTCTCCGTGAGGCTGGATTAATCCCTTCGTCCGTCAAGAATATATGTGATATTGCAATGGGTAAGACCAAAGGAAAGGATGACGCAGAGACTAGTATACTTCAGCAGATCGCCGTACTCTGGATTCCAATCCTCCTGGAAGCAAAACAAACCCTCGATGACGAGAGTGCAAAGCTTCTCACCGCGTAAGTTTAAACAAATATTGAAAATACAGTGAAAACGACATGAAAATCTAGAAATTGCCCGAAGCACGCCATAAAACCTAAGTGAATGAAGAAGGCCTAAAACCAAAAGGCCTAAATAAAAAGACCTGCGCTGAAATAGAAGCTACTGCATAATACGGCCTAAACTCACTATCGTTGATCATTAAGGATTACACTAAATTGTCCCTTGAATTGAAGACTACTTCACAGACACAGAATGTCACATTTCAGGTTTAGTGCTGTACATTTTTTACATGTATTAGACCGGTTTTGTTTTTGCTAATTTCGATAGCAATAAATATTAGTCGAGGAATATAATTTTTTGAATTAAAATGTTTTATGTATTATAGTGTTTGCTCGTTTTATTCAGCAGCTCTTACTACAACATTGGTATTTTTATTTTAGACCTTATTATGCCGCAGCTCTTATTACGTCCTAGGTATTTTATTTTATGCCTTATTCGTTTAGGTCTTATCATTCCGTAGGTTCTACTCTACTACAGCGTAGTAGGTCATTTCATTTTAGGTATTCCTATTTAGGTCTTTCGGCTTTAGGCCCTATTCGGTTAGGTCTAATGGCATGGAAGGGAAATTACCGCAGTTTCGGATTTTGTTTTGTTTTTTATGGAGCAGATACAACTTCCCTACCTATATTTCATGTTATATTCCTTCACCAGTTCTCGTAAAGTATAATTGAGCGAGTATTGGAGAATGACGGACTCTGTGAAGATGATAGTAATTAGAAGATGATTAGTATTTAGCAGGTTGACAAGAACCCAGGGTTTTATTTTGGAGCCCATGGATGTTTTCGGGTTTTCGGGTTGAATGTCTTTTGTGCAAATACTAATTTTGAGAAATAATTGCGATTTACCCATTTCCAAACCAAACCTATGTGCACTAAAAACTCACTATTGAACACTAGACGAGCCGGACAATTATACCAATAAGTTTAACCCGTATGCCGCGGATGTGTTACATTTGTAACTTTTCAACTCTGATGAATCATTGTGAGCTGACCATGAGAGCATTATTTTTGGGATTTTTGGTAAATCCTTCCCCAAGGGTTTCTACGTTAATTGCAAAAGTGCTAAATATGTGGCTTCTGTCATATGACTTTAAAAAAATAAATTATGCCGAAAAACATGAAAAAGCAGCAAAAAATCCCATGAACCGCGGTTGTGTTACAAATGTAACTCGTTGGCAGGATGGCGAGTTACAAATGTAACACGTTCGCGTTCGACGTAACTATTACGCCTGATATATGGTATGTTACAAATGTAACACCTCCGCGTAACACGTAATATTTTGACTCCGCGGCATAGGGGTTAATAAGTTCAGAATTATCCGAATCAAAAATGGTGTTATGGATCTACCTTTTTCTACTGGGCTTATTGTTGAAAAGGACGACTACGACTACTAAAACCAGCTTTACTTTTTGCTTTTTTCACCTCCCCTTTAACCGAAATTGACCCTATAAACTATTAAAATCAAAAACCAATTATACAGAGTACAGTACAATTTAATTATTTACTATTTACAGTTTTTGTGGCTTTTGTACTGGCTATGGTTAACGCAGTCCCTCTACAGATCTGTATATACCTATCGCTTACTATAATATACTTTTCCATCTTTTTCATTCGTCAACACTCTCAGTATTGGTATGAAACGCAAGGTACCTAACGCAAGTTTGAAGCGCAAGGCGAATTCTCTAAACAAGAACGCGTATATAACTCAGGGTTGAACCCGCCAATCTTGGGATTAGTTTAGTACCAGTGTGTTTAAAGAATTGATGAAGATGTTGAATTCAACGGAAGGTTAATAGGCTCACGGTACTTACTATTGTTCTGTTTCCCGTCCATGCAGGTTTGCCTTTGATTCCTTTGTCAAGAATCGAGTGAAGGAAATCTGTATCATAGCAGTCCACGACCTGTGCTGGAAGTATCCAGATGCAGTTCGCAACATATTGGCCGATCAGCTCTCTAACAACAACTTCTCAGCTGGTCACAAAGCTTGCATTTTTAATCTTCTGCATGTACTGATGCTTTATGCTGGACAATTTTGCTGCACGCGTTGTTTCAATATATTGGATGAGGATAACCGACAAAAGATGTTGGCTCGTGTGGAGGAGTTAGAGCCCTTGTTTTTAACTGGCTATTTGGATCTCAAAACTTTCCGATGCCGAGGCTGTAAGGATGCTATACAGAACGCTAAGGAAGATGTCGCAGATGCTGGAGTAACAGTTGAGGAGCAGATTGCGAATGGCGGATCAGGACCACAGAAGGGTGAGGAAAAGCCTGATGAAAAGGTTCCTCCTCATTTGACGATTTGGGACGTTGTGTTTGAATTCGTAACTGAAGGAGAAGAACTGAACGTGGTTATCCTGCTGTTGAAGATTGCCCAGCTTTTGAAGGTCATTGCGCTTACGTACAATAGCATTCCTCAGCACCTGTTCAAGTTGGTTCCTCAGGGTAAGTTCCGTCCAAAATATGTTGAGAATAATTAATTAATTACTACCACCTGCCTGCGTACGCCACATATTATCTGATACCTATGCAAGTAGAAATTGATAGTCTCTGTTCCTTTGACATAGTGCTGCTGCTTATTGAAGGCTGTAAGGACGACGCAATCATAAGTTATGAGTTATGGGCATGTCTCCGATATTTGGTGTTCAAAAGTGGCGAGGTGGCAAAAGAATTCGATGATCGACTGATGGCTAAGGGAATCACAAGAGATTTTTTCAAGCAGTATCTCTATCATCACGAGGGACGAGCAACTGCCACGGACTCGATCATCTGTGAAATCATGGAATTCTTCTTGAGGTCTGACTGGGCTCGAGACTAATGACTGTTTGTCGGACTGATGACATGATCTGATTTCTCCTTGTTTCTACTGTCTTAGAATCACCATTGGGTCTCAAGCTTAGCTTTAGTAAATATGTTATGTAAAATGACTACTTACTTACATATTTTAGTTTTTATGACTTAGGTTACTTTTTATATCTTATTTCTTGCCAAAACCTGAATGTGTTCAAACGTCAGTGTGCTCCAAGTACCTGTAATTGTTTTATGGCTTTAAGATCAGATGACCGGCACTTGATTGTGGTCACTACTTCTTATTCACTGTTAACTTCAGCATTGAAGCGCATACTTCTGTTAATTAATATAATTCTCATGTGGAATATGGCGTGCAAGTGTTGAGCATGAGCTTGAGTGGTGGCCAGTTAGTTTCCAAACTTGGCGATGTACATAGAATGGGCACATGTTATGCCCTCCGGAGGGCCTTTTTTGGCCGCATGTTAGCATCATGCAATGCAAGCACCTAAGTAGGCCCTCCGAGAATGCCTATGTCTGTTTGTAATAAAGTAAAAATGGTGACTAATCTGCTTCCTACACGTCTGTGACGTATTGACTTTATTTTTGTTCTATTTCTATTTACTTGTTCAACTGCTAAACAGATCTGCGTATGCAAGTAAGTGATGCATATGTTGGGGCTAATATGAATAATTGGCTATTATGCATAATAGCCGGCTAATATGGAAAATGAATTCCAAACAACGTTTATTAATGCTTGCAATACATGTATCCGATTTCGGAGGTTCAGCTGCTCTTCCTCAGAATTTTACGCTCTTTGCAATGGTGTAGTTCTTAACTAAATCAAATGTACCTAAACCAACCTAAACACATGATTAGGGATGAGTTTACCTTGTATGGGCCCTTGTATGTTGAGTTAATGTGTTTAGGTGTATCTGATTGAATCAAGAATTACATCATTGGAAAGAGCGTAAAATTGTGAATAAGAGTAGCTTAACCTCAGAAATCGGAGACATATTTGCAAGCATTATTCAACGTGGTTTAGAATTCATTTTCTAAATTAGCCGACTTTTATGCATAATAGCCAAACTCTTTGAGCATTTCCTACAGACTCACACAACAGTTGTTTACTCAAGCCTGGATTTCCTATTTTTCACATCCTGCCATTCTGCTCCAGGTCAGAACGAATAATGACCTAAATACCTTCGACAAACTGAATTGAAGAAGTGGAGCCTGTTTGACACTAATGTCAAGTCCAGAAGGTCGATGTGGATGGTCAGGCTTAATACTACGGATAGGAAACACATTAAGTTAACTTCTCCTCTGATTCAGACTCTTGTATCCCAGTTTAAATAAACTTGTACCCCCTTATTTTTATCCTCGTTTTAAATTACTTTATACAGGCTTTAAACATACTTATATCCCATACTCTTGCATCCCAGTTTAAATAAACTTATATCCCTGTTTACAATATACTTGTATCCCCTTGCTTCTATCCTCGTTTTAAGATATTTGATACCGGTTTTAAAGATTCCCCGTTTAATATTAATATTCAAGTTTTGTTCATTCAATAGTAAAATATTTAGATATGTTGGAACTAGTATAGAAGATAGATATTGGATAATTGGGTATGTATTGCACATAATATCCGGCTAATAGGGGAAAGGATTTCTGAAGAACATTTACTACTGTGCTCAGAATTTTTATGATTTTTCCAACGATATTATTTCCAAGTCAATGAAATATACATGAACGTATGATTTGATTAGGGATGAATTTGCTTTGTCTGGACTCTTGTATTTTAATTTAATGTGTTTAGGTTTATCTGATGGAATTAAGGATTACATCATTGGAAAGAGCGTAAAATTCCAGAAATCGGGTATACATTATTTGCAAGGCAAGCGATAGTGAATATTCTTCACAATTCATTTTCCATATTAGCCGGCAATTATGTAAATCTATCTGGAAATCAAAGTGACTAGCCAAATGAAATTTTTAAATGACAAACTCTGCTTCTTTTGCTTACTTCTTGTAAGTCATCACCTGAATACAATCAGCTATAGGCATAAATTGTGTCCCGCCATTTTCCTACCTAGTGTTTCTTAATCATGGGAATAGGTATATGGTTTATCTTATCAGGCATCAGGTCTATGGGAAAGGTAAAACAAGATCCCCCACCATTAAATTGCTATGTATCTGCATCGGTTTCTCAGCGTCCTTCCTTGTCCACTCCATGTCAATGTCCACCGGCCTTTTTTTCCTCTGACACTATGCCTTATCTTGATCTCGATCTGAGCGTGGTTGTTCATGGAATCGACTCACTTGATTGACGAAAGTGGAATATCTGTGACAGCCGAGCTTCAAAAATCATGGGATTTTCTAGCTAATTTATTCCATATTTCTAAAACTAATATTGAAGTTGGGTAGTGATAGCTTTGCTTCTGTTTACAATATAAAACGCTTACAGAAAGTCACATACATAAAATGTGTGAACGTGCAAGACATTATCAATTTTTGCCTTTCATCTTACAGCTATTGGATCATGTGTTGTTATTTATGCTGCTTCGTAAATCGAAAAACGATCCCCATTTGGTTGCAAAAATACCAAATGAAATCGAAAGCTCATCAGTTGAGTAGTGACAAAAAGAAACGTTGTCTCAAACTACCCTTGTGGCAAATGGCGGGTCAACGGATCGAACTTTTGGCCTTGTGCTCCCACCTTGACCAGTTTCTCGAACCGCCACTGACCGATTGTAAATCACATAGTAAGCGTCGGTTATATTATATATATGCAACGGTGGTGATGATTGATATGTATTTGGTGCAGTATTTTACTTATTAATTGAGCAGACCTGGCACGAATGTGTATCTAGTACCCGGTGTTTGCGAAGCACTTTCGGTACCCGGTACTTTCACAAATTCAAGTATTTAGTATTTACTCCGCACTTTAAGTGTTAAAAATTTGTGTCGTTCCTATGAAAGAAAGCTAAAACTGAGCTGGAAGATATTCAAAAACTGTGCCAGAAATATTCAGAAGTATCCAGTGGAGTTATAACAGGAGCAGACATTCAACAACTCGACGAAGCAGAGAAACGGAAACTTGCCGAAAGCGGCTTAAAATTGGCATCTGGTATATGGAGCATGAAGATTCGCCTCAATAACATGTCAATCTACTTCAAAATAGACCAAGTTCCATTCAGTCGGTTAGAAACTGTAACGTTTCCCAGAAAGTAGAAGGCCGAAGTGGATTCGGTGCCCGTGCCCGTTACTGCAAACCATTGCCTGTAGATATGTACACTTCTGGTATATGGAGCATGAAGATTCGCCTCAATAACATGTCAATCTACTTCAAAATAGACCAAGTTCCATTCAGTCGGTTAGAAACTGTAACGTTTCCCAGAAAGTAGAAGGCCGAAGTGGATTCGGTGCCCGTTACTGCAAACACTCTGCTGCGAACATACCTCTGTCTATTCCTGATTGCGGAACGAAGGAGCTTGTCGCTGCATCAATTTCTCAATCTGAATCCACAGGACTTCAGTCCAAGTTGAGCACTGAGGAAGGAAGCAGTGCGGAAGGGACACATTCCAAGAGGACAAACTTTACTGCCTCTTCAGATCGTCGAAGCTATAGACGCGTTAGATAAATGAGAAAGTGTTTTAGACCGACTCCACCGAAAACCACTTTTTAATTCTTAAATCATAGAACTATCAATTCTAAGGTATGTAGAATCTCGGGATTTGTGGGGACCAGTCGCAGAATTAAGTTATTAAGAACTTTCTGGAACCCCATTTTTTTCGTATGGGTTTTACAATCATAGGGGAAAATCTCGTTAGGCATAATAGGCGCTGCCTGGGCCACAATCAGTCACAATTGATAATCTTAACACACGTCTTATGGACAAGCACTAGATATAATGACATTTTTTCGGTCGACGCCTGGGCCACAATTTCAGGAGGTTTTCCCCTATGTTTACAATGTAATTATTGGCGGGCCCCTGAAACGAACACCAGAGCTTTACATGTTGGTATATAAAAAATTGCCAAATATACAGAGAAATATGCCGCCTTCCCGTCTTCGTGATATTTGCATAGTAGTGGAAGTGGATGCACAAAAAGGAAACTCCATACGTAACAGAGATGCGTGAAATGCGTAAAATTACGCCTTTCCAAAATGCCCTACTGCGTGCGTAAAATGCGTAAAATGAAATTAATGCAAAAGCTAACTTAGCTAACCTATATGACTATCTTATGATACAAGCCAAGCAAACACATGTTCGTATGCTAGCGCATGCGTGTTAACATGTTGGCTGATGACTTACACTTACTGGTTGAAGGTTGACAGTTGACGTTGACACGACACAGCGCAGGGATACCTATGTAGATCGAATTTCAATAGTTGATAGTCTGTTGCCTGTCAGTGGACGAATTTAATTTAATTGTGAATTGTGATATTTCTTGTTATTTTGTAAGTAAACTAAAGGCTACTGAAGTTCTGTGACATTCATCTGTTGTCCGTTAGCATTCTATATAGCCGTTGTACGTATATCTGTGTACAGTGCGGTCCATTTCGTACTCGATGTTGCTTACTGTTATCGGTTGGTAAACTTGTTAGTGCATGGGATTGAGACAAATTGATGTTTCCTCCACTTTTTTTTCTCCTCAACATCAACACCTCGTGAGTTGCATAGGACTGGCTAACTACCGACCACGGACCACGCAGATTTAGTAGAATGAGTACTTACAAGCAATGCAACATGCAACAGATTCTTTCAAAAATATTGAAAGACATGAATTTAATTTCCTTATCAATTCTGTTGTACTATTCCAGTTCATTGACGGGCTGGCCGAAAACCATCCGTCATTAGCAGACCCCGGCAAAAGATTTTTTTATGATTCTACAATTTCAATCCTAGCGAGCTAAAACTTCGGAAATATCCGACCGAGGTCCCTAGGATGCCACTGAAATTTTTTTTTTTCATATTTAAAAAAAATAATTTGGGCTATGCGTAAATGTTCAATATTTAAGTAAATATTTGCCGTTCTTTTAAGAAAATGCACATTTTTCATCAGATTTGAGCTTAAAAATCATAAGCAAAGCCAGTAACTCGTCTAATAGTTTGATAAAACGCAATTGCCAACGAGTTATATCATTTTGAAATATTCCTTAATTAAACAGTATGGCGGCTTAATATGTTTTATGTGAAAAAAGTGCAGCTGAGCAATCGAGTTTGCTTTGTCGACTGACCAAGGCGACTGACGGCAGTACTTTGAAATACTTTACTACTCTTTATTCATACTGGAATCGCCATGTGGAACATACAGTTTAAACTTGAAACCTGTCAGTATACAAATCACCCTTAGCATGTTTAGCTTGGCGGAAAATCGTTGTCACCTTCCAAGAAGCCGTGTGAATCGATATTGCAATTTGCTCCAAAAGCCAGAATTTAAACCTTGGTGTGATTGAAAACAAATTTGTTGTCTCGATTAAGAATTGCTATTGCAAAGCTTGAATCCACATTAAACTTGAATCTCCGGTATTCCGTCACAGAACAGTACTTACAATAAATTCTAACCATTCGCTCCGAACATTAGGCATCTTTACAGGCGTCTGTATTTGCAAGAGCAAGGATATAGCCTCACCTTTCACTTTTGCTTCGAAAAACAAAGAGAAAACACTGCGCATGGTCAAAATCAAAAGATTAGATTGGAATTGGAAGTCAATTTTTTCCTAAATTGGATGCAGTTCTTGCACGAAACTCTGACTTCCAAATTGTAGGAGAAATGTTTCAGATTTTACACGGAAATTACTTTGCAGGACATTTCGTCGTCGCTCAAGTTCGCCCCTACTATTACAACGGTCAACACTAAAAAGAGATTCGGCGTGCAAATCTGTACATCTTAAAAATGTCCACCGTATCTTAATTTTACATTTTGACGAACTATATAAATGTAGCCCAGGCCTCGGCCTACGCGTAGCTAGAATTAGATGCATCTCGCCTCGTTTGAAAATCGTTTTTTCGAGATTGTTAGTAAATAATTAACATTTTTAGTAAATATTTAGGTAAATTTTTTGCCCTTTTTTGGGTAGATGTTAAATAAATATAATGGCAGTTTCAAACTTTGTACAGTATTTATTTATTTATTGAACCCCATAAAATGGGCAATTTTAACGGCGAATTGGACATGATTACAAGCAATCATAAGTAGAAGTATTATTGTACATATTCATAGCGTTAGCAATGGCAGATTCAATACAAGAAAAGTTACAACTACATTCATCATCTGTCGGTAAGAGCTCCGTGCACTGTAGGTGAAGGTAGTACTTATGCAAGCGAGATCTAAATAGTTTGTAGGTACTAATATTACGTATATCTGCAGGAGCGTTAACCCAGAGTTGTTTAGAGTTAAAAAGGAACGATCTATTGGAATTTGTTCCACTATTTGTACGCAGATAAGTATTATATCTAGTGCGAATGACATTGGAGTTGTTAAAATTAATGTAACATAGAAGAACGGAGGACAATCATTGTGTACAATATTGTAGGCGTACTTCATAACTTCAAATTTGTACATATTGTGAGGAAATAACCATTCTAAGTTTTTAGAGATTAAGTACTTAACATTATCGAATTTTTTAAGACCATTTTTTAAACCATTACAATTTACAATTAAAAGTATAACACTATGAATGCGTTGCATCACCCAATCACGTTGCATTACGTGTACTCAATGTTCTGATTGGTCCGTGGTCGGCAGTTTGCCAGTCCTGTGCATGTCACGAGGTGTTGAGAGAAAAAAAAGTATGAATCAGCTTCATTCCGGCACAAATACATGCACTAACAAATTTATCAACCGACACTAAAGTATATTTACACTTTTGTTTGTTGTTTGTGTCAGAACAGATGGCCTCGGAGCGGTGGACGGCCAATCAGTCCATGTCAAGGGGTGTCGGATCATCTGTAGGACACGTTACACTCACTTTTGGTCACAGTTCTTCAGTTGGAGTATATACGCTTAGTGGGCTTGGACCCCCACTCTTCCCAAATCGCGGTATGCAACTTCCGGGAAATGGTGCGAATCCACCAGCCTTATACTTATTTGAAGGCGGTACTGAACGTTCTTTAAAATTCATTTTATATATATTAAGCCGGCTATTATAGAAAATAGCCAATTATCAATACTAGCTCCAACGGATAGACAGTTTTGATTGAGAGGTTTATTGTTTGTCATTATATGACTTGCCGACTCAGTCTGTAACTCCCGGTATTTGTTTGGGTCATGTCAGGACATGAGTCATGATGTAAAACTAAGGGAAATGTATGGGCCATGGACATTCATGAATATACACGACACGTGGTATTTATGTTAATATCAAAACACTTTTTATTGTTTGTATTTTGTTTTTCAATTTGAAACCTCGGAACATCATTGTAAACAAACGAGTTCGAGTTAGCTGCAGGTGCGATGTTTAACTGGCCATTGTTCAAGGGGAATTTGTTTACATTTTCACAGGCTCTACTTTCAATTCTTAATCGGTATACGACTATACGAATACGACAACAGTCTGGGTTCGGTTCGGTGCCAATTACATGGTTGCCTCTACCTTATCGAAATAACGTTGCGTGAGTGGCAATATCAACGTCTAAGCTGTACATGGATTCGGTGCTAGGAGCATATTTGTCCGCTCCACAATAAATTGGTTCAGTATTTCGGTGCTTGCACACATCAGCAGAGCTGTTCCTAAACGAGCTGATCATTTGCTAATATGCGACGAAAGCGTAACTCGGAATCGAAAGTCTGGTAACCGATTGTAAATAGTGTTACGTGCGTAAACTATTCAATTCTAAGTCAAATTTTATTTCCTGGTAATAATATCCGTTGTAACACTTACCTAAACAGCTCAGAACAGGTTCCGAGCATCTTTGCATTTGCACACACCGCGGCGCGTCGCGGTTTACATACACTGCTTCCTTGCATTCGTCCGCATATATTCAAACCGATAAAATTGTCGCTCGTCCAAATCGCATACTTACGTCCAAATGTGTCATGCGCTAGAAAAGGTTCAGAGAATTGGCCTAAACAACAGAACAGATCAATACTACAATTAATACTTGCTCAGAGACTATTTTAAATTGGTCTTTCTTTTCTACATAGAAATGTCCTAATGTGTAATAACGAATGACCTGTGGCCCTTCAGTATCCCTGTGTCTATTCTAGCGCTTGAAACATGTGGTTGGACGTATGCGATTTAAACTTTGAACGAGTGACATCGGTTTGGACGTATGCATTTTGAACGCCTGGACGTAAGCCCTAACACTAGCTTAGGTATTTGAAGTTGCGCGCTTAGGTCGGATGTTCACATAAACAAGACTTGATAAGACTGATAATACCTTTAAGAAAAAGGTAGAAAACGGCGAACTAGCTCTTTTAATTTAAATTGTTGAGGTTGAGTTTGTCCAAAATTCGAAATGTTCTAAAAAGGAAGTTATTTTGTTGTACTGGTACTGACATTCCGATCAGTATACCCATCCAGGTTCGCACATGACACACAACGGAACCACTGACCTTAACTACTATTCGTTTGAAAGCTGTTATTATTTTGGTTTCTATCGAGTTCCACCGAATCTGACTCACCTTGAGCAATGTGGAACGTTGCAAGTCAGTTAAACCTGGTATGGGTCACGAAATTCCGCATTGGAATGAGATCGAAGAGTATAATATTTAATTCAATGAAGAAATTGGTCCGTAGTGATAAGTACTTCGTGTCAAATAATGAGCGATTGATATCTGTTTACAGTAGGAATGGTGAAGCCCTCCCAATCCGAGAACACGGCGTTTACCTTGACTTCTGAAGACTTTCCTGCGTTGCCGGGTACGACGCCCCCGTCCACAGCCAACAACTCGGTGGATGCGGGGAATGGAGGACGTGGAGTTCCGGAGAGCAGTCAACCTTACGACCAGTCCGACCCTGGGCAACCGCTACAAGAAAATCCACCCGCCCGCCGCGGAATTACCTTCAGTCCTGATGGTGAGTGAAACAGGGTTGAGGTAACACAAGTCCCATGCTGTGCTACCTCCAGCTTTGCTTCCCAGCGTTGAAGCCTATTCCTGCCTTCATCCGATTTCATTAAAGTTATGCCAGTTTAGGCTATCTTAGAACTTAGGCTAAGTTAGGTTAGGTTTAGCCTAAAATACATCGAAATAATTAAAGTCTGTGGAGTTTGGAAAGCTAGTCAGCTTTGTGAAGATGGAAAGAAAACGCGGAGCAGACGCTGGAGGCGACATACAGCATGGGCTTGGTTTACTTTGACCCAATTTACTGAAGTTTATTTTGTACAAAAGTCAGGTTTACTATACTCAACCTAAACGAACTGCTTGAGCTAATACACTGTAGAACAGAACAGCATGTTTATCGGATGCTAGTTTAGGTTGAGTAAGACTCTTCACAAACATAAAATCTCCATAATTCCTGAAGCAAGATAGCCCATGGCGTTTTCATTAGCAAACCCAACCCCAACACCCAACCTATCCTAAATAATATGTCAATATGGTGTGTTCGGGAGGTCACTTTAGGCTAGATTTTTTGCAATATTTCAAACTTTAAAGAAACTTTTCGGGCATTAGTGGCCGTTTTAGGTTCCTTTCTCAGCCTTAACGTTTCTGAAAGAAAGTTTGATGCCATATGCCGGGGGCTGTTTATAGCTGCTTTGGATTTAGCGTCCCATTGTTGTAGCACTCCCGATTAATTCGAGCCGGGTTGACTAGACAAGGTTAGGTTCTGCCGAAACGCCCAAACAAGATTAAAGTAAGGGTTGTGATTGAAGCACAGGAGAATAGGCTACAGCGGAACGTTACAGGCCGCCGGCTCTGGCTTACTTTAACCAGATTCAGCGTCTTTATGTATAACCTCAACGATTGTTCGATATACATTTTTAACTGGAAAATGGTACGAAAATCCCTGTGGTAATTTGGCTAGACCAGTGGATGCACGAAATCATGCCCAAACTTTGAGTCACATGCTTTGTAATGCACCATGGCACCATGTATAAAAAAATCAAGATGGTGGCGTCTGCATGTTTTTTGCACAACACAACAGGCGAAGAGGAGTGCGTTCGCACTTCTTCGCTCCTGACGTTTACCAGAAAGTCATATTTTTGGACTTTTGACTTTTGTTTTGATTTTAACCAGATTTAGTTGAGGTTAATTAAGTTACCAGAGACCAGGGATCATGTTCATGGGACCACCAGCACAGATGCCAGAGGATCTAAACGAAATTCTTGCTTATTATCTTCTCCTAGGAAAAGTAAGCAACATTCCAGCGAGTATGGTAAACGACCAGTTTGGGATGGTAGGACTATTGTCATTCATGGGAGTTGCCAAAACGGATCCGAACCTCGTGTCCCTAGCCCTCGGTTGTGATCTCACGGCCCTCGGGCTCAATCTCAATGCGACGGACAGTCTGTATCCCGGTTTTAGTGGGCCATGGGGTGAAGGGCCTGTACGAGCAGAAGACATCGACTATCCCGTCCCTCAGGAGTACAACATCTCGGAGCAAGTGAGGCGTGGGCCGGAATTCATATCAATCAGGTTAGTCCAAGTCCAAAGTCTCAACTATCAAGCATCATCATCAAGAACTAGATTGAAAGAAAACTATGAACCATGTTTGCCGATTCAATGGTTCAAATCAGTGAAATGGTCCAGGTTAGGTATGCTGGAAATTCTTACGTAACATTGTAGCCGCGGTAGGAGAAGGAAAACGGGAGGAAAACGGTGAAAAAAGAGGTTAAGAAAGGAAAAGGGAATGGAAGGAAGAAGAGAGAAAGAGGGAAAGAAAGGAAGAAGAAAAGGAGAAAAGAGAAGGAGAAAACGGCGGAAGTTATTATTTTGGTTACGAGAAGGCTTCATTTTGTTTTTGGAAGATTTTCCATGCATGGCTAGCGTACAGTGATCGTCAAAATCTAAATACCTACACAAAAATCAGCAGTTCAAAATCAGAGTTGGATTGAACATTGAACCTAGCTGTAGTAGTGCGAATATTTCTAAGTTTTGAGAAAAACAAGTTGTGCCATTTCGACATTTTAGATAATTGTAAGACTTTTTTGCGTCTATATTTATTTTTCAATTAGGAACGTTTTATAAGAATTTTTGATTTTGGAAAATTATTTTGTCTTGGAATTTTTTGAAACGTCGAACGAAATAACACAACCGCAAATGGGTTTTCCCAAATCTCAGTGCCATAGGTTCCCAGTGTATTGTCCAATCCAACCCAAAATCAGTGACTTCAAATAAAATCTCGATTTGAAATTTTGGAATCAATTTTCTGTTCCCTTTAAGATTTCGCGAAGATCTCAATTTTTTATAATTAAATTTCGTGTTTGTTTACATTTTACAGTTGACAGTCACAGAGAATTTCTGCCTTTCAAACACAGAATCCGCTCTTTTCCGATTTCTGAACGCCTTAGTTGAAAATAGGTTTAAAATTCAAGCAACCTTGTGGCAATGGCAATGCAATGGCAATACCATTTGAATTTGATAACTAAGCATACCTCTACCAAGTGATTTACGTAGAATGCTAGTGTTGTAAACTAATTGAGTAATTTTAAACTTTGTTATAACAGTGAAAAGCTAGCGTCACTGAAGATGAATCTCTACAAGGACGAGCTGTTGTTCTACCTATTCTATACGTGCACAGGAGACGTACTACAAATTCTGGCCGCAGCCGAGCTCTACAACCGAGACTGGCGGTATCATAAGGAAGAAAAAATTTGGATTTGTCGTGCTCCCGGTGTCCAAGCACTCGAGAAAGGTCAAAACTTTGAGCGGGGAACTTACCACTTCTTTGATCCGAAGAGCTGGAGAAAAGTAGCCAAGGAGCTCTACTTGGAATATGAAAAGCTAGAAGAGCGGCCTGTCGTCCCACCCTCATTTCTCACCAATTTTGTGGGTGGGCCTTGAGCTACTGTCTCATGCCCTTCCAACTCCAAAACCCACCATCATCTCCAAACATCAAATGAGATATCCTACACGACTGGAGCAGATTAGAGATGTGTCGCTTACTCGTCATGAAGAAAGTTACGCCTCTTCTGTCTCAAATAAGAGTCACGTATCCTCTCTGGTCTCAACTCAATTCCAAAGCCAGAACTCGACCTGAGCTTCTGCGGAAGGTTCAGGTACCCAACTTACTACTCTTAAATACTACAAAACAAAGCTAAAAGATAAAAAAGGATTTTAAAAAAAAACTCTTTGATCTTCATCACTCTCTTGTTGTAAACTATGGATACATTGCGCAGTTTGTACCGAGGAGTCAAAGTTATTAAAGTATACTTAAGTCTATATGCCTGGAAATGAACATCTTCTTGTTCTTGAACATCTGTGGCATGAAACTTCGGATCTGTCCGAGTCAGGTCCATTGGGTTGGAAAAACATAAGTTAGTAGTGCATTTATTCGCATTTTTAAGGAGGTAGCATATTTAAAAATATTTTTTGACATACTTTGGCAAATTTTTTATGTTTATATGCGCACTTTTTGATGTTTTTGAGTGCACTTTTGCTTTTTTTTAAGCACTTTTTTGTGTTTCTAAGCAAATTATTTGCCGAGTTTTAAAAAGCATATTTTGTGTATACGGATTGCGGTATTTTTATCTTTTTCCGTGTACTACCAAACACGTGTTCAACCAATTTTTTTAAAAAAATTGGATTCTTTAGCACTTTCAGCGCGCATCACGGTTTTTTGTTGTTTTTTAACACATTTTTTTGTGTTTTTAAGCGCATTTTCCCCCATATTTGTTAGCACATTTTGTGTACACTTTTTGCTATTCACTATTCAAACTGAAGTAGGATCTGATGGGTGTTCATTCGGCATAGAAACGTCAGCCACAGTTGCAGTTCCTCTCCCGGTCTCCGGTCTTCTTCTTGTAACAAATGTAGCCAGACATGATGATGAGGACGAACCAAATGTAGAAAGGAATAACAATTGCGGCTATAATTACAAGAGCAATGAGTAGTCCATACAATTCTGCTTTTATAATCGCACCTTCCTCTATCAGTCGTAGATATTTTGCGACGACGACGAAAAATACAATAATCCACACAAATCGGAGCAGAACCGTGATCCATCCAACTGGCGCCCAGAGGCCTGCTCTTCTTCCAGATAACTGTTAATCAAAGAGACAAGGCCACAAGACCAATCCGTACGATCACATACGAGGGTTGTTTCACAAGTTTTAAGCTATTTTGGAAAAGCTGTTAAACTAACAAAAATACATGGATTGGGCTAAAACTTTCATCATTAATAACTAAGTTACGTTGTGCCCAAAAATTCAGCAAACATTTTCATGATGACAGTTTTTATTACAATTTAAATGCAACATGGCGTTTTTTTTTGACAAAAAAAAAATCAAGAATTCGAAATCTTTGCCTCTGCATAGTTTTCGTCAAGAAATTCCACAATGGAGCAGATTGGACATGTTTTTGGTACTTAAAAATTCAAGTGATTTTACCAAGTTGGATGGACGAAGTTTTCTATTTTGTAAGTGATTCAAAAACGATATTTTTTTCTGTCGTATTTTTTTTTAAAAGTCTGGAAAACAGAAATCACTCGACTTCAATTCATGAAAATTTAAGCATAATCTAGGAATTGTATTGTCTTGGCGGGAGCGCATCAGCGATTACTGAATTACAAACAAGTGCTGAGCTCTGCCCAGCCTTGCATGAGGCCCGTGGCGCCACATGGATCTCGGCGCGAGTGCTTCGCACGCGTGCGCGCCTGTTATCCTTGAGATCCATTTAGTTCTTCCTCCGGCATATTAGTCTTTTCTATGCGCAACACACACACCCACATGTATTTTCTTTTCTTGGAATTTATTTGTAAAAAAATGCATTCCCTCCTTTTTTGAAAAATTAATCCCCAATTTTTTGTGAAAATTCACTCATAATTTTCTACGTCTCAGATATCAACGAATTATGGTAATTTTATATCTGTCAAATTTATTTTGACCCCCTTAATGACCTCCAAATCGATCGGGGTTTTCGACATTACTGCATATTGGGTAAGTCTAAATATGCAGTTCCCCGGGATATTTACGAATTTTCGGTTTTGGCGTGCGTCAACATGGTCAGAAGTGGAATTTGACCCTAATGGTTCCAATTATATATGATAAAATTCTACTTAATTAGGGCGTTATTTTGATGTACTACTCAACCGGCTTTGGCCAATTCGAACGTCAGAAAAAAATAAATCAAAATACGATTTTTTCAATTTTACCCCCGATTTGACCATGAAGGAAGGGTCGGATCGTTTAGGTAAAACGCGTTGTCCTATCTTCACTTCATGAGCGCTTTCCAAAAAAGCCGTATCGATCTCCGCTCTAACCCTGCTTGTACATGGTTTACAAGGCGCAAGCAGGAAAAGTCATCTAACTATAATATAGGATAGGTACTTAATGAAAACACCAAAGTAAAGCATTGTTTGCATTTAGTTAAGCCGTATATTAAACAGACGTGTTTATTATGCTTTAAGTTAAATACAAGCTAGTCACGTAACGGTTCAGGTGTAAGTCAATCCTTTATATCTACTTTAATTGTCTTCGTATAGTTTTGGACTATTTATTTTTTACTTGCCGATTTTTCTGTTCAGATTCGGTTGTTGTTTAGCGTGGCATGAGACTACGCAGTGCGGACTGCGCAGGAAATTGGAAAGCGACAACTCACTGATCGTTGACTCTGACCGCTGCTTGGGGATTGAGATATATTCCATTCGGCCCTGTGTGTTTGAAACTAAAACATAACCTGTAAAATGAAATTGCTTGAAAAATGAGGACCGCTCGAAATTATACCATCAGTGATAATGATAATAAATAAAAGAAAGAATGCAGGCAAAGGAACGTGAAAGAAGGTATGGGTCATGCATTAGCATTACTAAATTTGAATTCTGTGTTCACTTTTCAGTGACTCAAACTTTAGATTCTAGACCAGTCAGCTAATTTCACGCATTTCATGCATTTTACACAGTTTTTCGTTTTACGCAGCAAAAAATCCGAAACTGTGTAAAAGGCGAATCCTTCAAAAAAGAAACTTTGCTACATGTTGGTCAGGAGAATCGAGGATCTGAACTTCAGCCCCTCGGAAAGGGCTTTCTGTAAAGCCAATGGCCACTGTGCAAAGAACAAAGGGAGTTTTCTCTTTGGAGATTTAGCACTAGCCGTTGATCTAAGCGCAGGATTTACGTAGGTAATGGAGGTAGGACCATATGAAACACCATACCACGTTTGAAGTAAAAGCAGAGTAAAAGTAAATATTATCGAACAGGCTGTAACCACATTATTGCAAACGGAAAATGCACATTTGGAAGTATTTTCTTGATTTCCCACACACATTTAGAAGCTTTACGTTAGGTTAGTTTGCGGGTGGGATTTTCTTATTAAATTCTGCAAAGGTTATGTTGTTGTTCAGTTGACTGCAATGAGTGGCTACAATTAGGTGGTTACAGCCTGTTCAAAAACCATAAACCCACGCCCACGCCCAACAACTATCAACGTAAAAAAATAGTAGATGCACCAGTCGCTCTTTTCTTGTAGCTTGCAAACCACGTGATGTGGAAGCTCCAACGAGATGATAAAGCCATAACCCATTTCCATAGGAGAAGACAAGGGATGATGCCTATTTTACGAGCGCTGAGCTCGAGCTCATGAAATGGGTTTGAATTAGGCTCGTAGAACATTTGAAGGAGATTCTATTCGATGGCTTGCAGCTGGCTTCACAGCTGGAATGATACTTTATATATCTGGTGTTGGTAAGAAACATTTTAGAAACGGAAAATTTATGTTGTTAATGAACTTCTGCCCGGATCACTCAAGGAAGCACGACCAAACTTCCATGATTCAAAATGACTCCTCACTTTGTATAATAACCGTCAAGACGGACACCTCTAATCAGAGATATAAAATAGGACCTATCTTACAACTGTGCGTCCAACTGAATTATGGCTTCATTCATCAGAATGACTTCCAAGGCCGATTATTGATAATTACATTACGAGCGCACATTACCAATGAAATTGAGCCTTCGCATCTGGAGACCGGAAGGAAATTGGAATAATTTGGCAGATGGAGCTTCTTCGATACTTCAAGTCAATTGAGAACTGAAAGTTCGTCGGGAACAAAATGTGCAGCAATGATCATCAAATTGCCAGCGACAAACCCGGCTGCATATTTCCAATTCCTATATGGCATTTGCCCCATGGGACGTACTGAGCTCCGATCGACCAATGAACTGTCATAATTAACTAACTTGACACCATAATTAACTAACTTTAACGACTAACCACTGATTAGGGGTCAGAGCAACATATTATACTTGAGTTCATGTAAATCCATTGAGCCCTCTTTCAGCAATTTAAATTAGCAAATAGTCATTTTTTCTGATTTTTTCCATATAACTACATGTCTCATGTGGCAAATGCTACATAGGAATTGGAAATATGCAACCCGGCTAGGATACCCCGACTCCGAAAAGTGCCAATTCCGTTTGATTTCAGAAGCTTTTGAAATTCTAAATTAGTTACAGTAAATCATTCTTGGTGACCATATCTACTGCTTTGGGTAGTATTCTACTGCTTTGAAGAGGCTCGTACTGCCTTGGACAAACCCAAAATCCAAAATCCAAATATTTATTTCTGTGTCTTTGTAGTATAACTCGGTAATCCAAGTTCTTTCCAACAATACCTAGACACACTAACTACGAATGAAAAGAAAGGAAATTGACTCTAACTGATAATGATTGTAGCAACCAATATGAAGGACTTTTAACTCTCGTCAAGGTATCTAATGTGTCTGAGCGAGGAGAACGATCAGAGCTTGGATTTCTACGTTATTTCTACGTTATTAAAAGTACTGCTTAAGTCCTGATTTACGACGAAGTACTGCCTAATACCAAAATTCACATCAAATTGACGGTAAAAGTCTATATTTGCTACAAAAATCGCTTGCGGCGCTTTTTCATTCACATAAGAACCCTTCTCTTTCATTTTCTTTGTTCAAAAGTTCAAATCAATACATTATTGACCATGGTGGTAAACGAAATGCTTTGATGCTTCGTTGCAAGTTGCATCAACAAATGTCAACATTTTCTGAAATCTGAAACACACGGACTCTTGAGAGAGTCAGTGTAGTCGTAGTCTATCTAA
The DNA here is from genome assembly GCA_034694025.1 of Ceratophysella scotica. Lineage (NCBI taxonomy): Eukaryota > Metazoa > Arthropoda > Collembola > Poduromorpha > Hypogastruridae > Ceratophysella > Ceratophysella scotica. The sequence goes on along the minus strand of JAQFXZ010000210.1, from coordinate 2,905 downwards.
GTGTTGTATTTGACCGAGATTAGCGTAAAACTGACAATGCGTTATGAATTTCTGCATTTGTTTCCACCGCCTAACTTTTAGTTTTCAGTTGGATCGCTTTAATACTCAAATTATTGAAGAAACTTATTTTTCGAAACTACGTGAATTCCTATTTAGCCTCTTGTTGGGTTTTTAGAATAATGATTTACAAAGCTACGACTTTCAAGGTGCTCCTAATCAGATACGACTTCTTCAATAAAATATATGGATTTTTGGAATTTACCCAAAAACTACTGCTTTGGCGAGATTCAGATTTGGTCACCCAGGTATCATTGCATATGCGTATAATTTCCTGATTTGAGATTTTGCATGAAGAATTCGAATTATGATTAAAGGTACATGTTAAATCGGAAGTGAGTCGCTTGTCGCTTGGCGAGTTTTTTCTATAAAACTAAATATATCTGTCAATTTCTGTTAAATCGGAAGTGAGTGGCTTGTCGCTTGGCGAGTTTTTTCTATAAAACTAAATATATCTGTCAATTTCATGTAAATTGTGCTTTCCAGTACTTTCTCGTAAAAACAGTGTATACTTTAGCAGAAATTGCTTTCAAAGCAGTACGAGTTTCTGAAGAGCACCTAGAAGAGCATGACCGCGGTCTCCTGGTTGCTATACTTGGCACTACGATTGTATAGGTTTGGGTTATACACATGGTAAACACAGGTTGTAATTTACATTTCAAGTGTCACCGTGCTTCCATTTACTAATTTAATACGTAGTTATTTGTGATTTCTGTGAATAGAATGTATACATTAATGGTAAATTAAATACTATTCAGTCCAAATAATGAGTTATATCTTCTATTCTGAACGCGGGAGGCGTGGCTCGGTGTGTCGGTAGAGACTTGAATTGTTCATCGGGGGTATTCTAGACTGTAGAATCATTAACTGCACCCGGATTCCGCTTCACAGTTCCAAATCCGCCCTTCGCCTTCCTACTTTTCTTCTCTTCGGCGCCCGAATCCGGATTCCGGAGGAGCTTCTTGATTCTGCAGACACAAGCATATCAACATTAAAAGAGACGCCAATTACTTCCTCACTGGGACACTATCGTTATTTACGTTCCAGCCGACTGGGTCATGGGGACTTGGAACATGAGTCTAGGCTATCTAGTGCTTCTTATTTACCTCATCCAAATATCTCCAACATTGTCCAATGTGTGATAAAAAGATTGTACCAAGGATGTCAATGTTCTCCCAAACTGGAAATAAAATTATTTTACCCTGTGCCTGTATTTTTCTACTTTATTTTTCCAGTCCCGAAAAAAGATGAAAATTCATATTTAAATTAAATTGGAATTGGAGCCTGTGTCTCTTTTTCAGAATAAATTGGAGCCTCTATCTCTTTTTCAGGAGGCTTCGTAACATAACCAAAAGCAGACACGACCATTGAGGTAGGTACCTCAATGGACGCGACTTGTTCGTTCATGGAAGATGAAGTACCTACACAATAAATAAGCGTCCCAATCCCAATGCTTCCATGATGGAATTACAGGTGAAGGAACCAGCGGCAACCTGTTATTCATTCTTTCAAAATGAAGTCGAGATAAATATTTTTTAAATACGTCGAAATATTTAATAAATATTTACTATAAAACACCGAAACATTTAATAAATATTTACAACGAAACGCCGAAATATTTAATAAGTATTTACTATAATAAACCTTGTTTTTTGGATTGTATTTTTTAAATTACGTTTTAAAGGACTTTTCTTTGTAGCAGCTAGTCAAAAGTCGAGGCTTTTATCGTGGAAAAAAATTTTACCACAAAGAAAAAAATGTATTAAAAATATATTTGAGAAAGTATTTTGTTTGTATCGAGGTTTCAAATATGTAGAATTACTTTTTCGGTGCGTTCTGATACAAAAGCTCGAGTAGGCAAGACGGAACCCTGGGCTGTAGGAAGACTAGCGTGGCTAGTTTTATTGAAAATATTGCCACCAGGAAGTTTTGAATTTAAAAAAAAAATTGTAAAGCAATTCAAATATTCTTGAACTTGATCCAATTTTGTAGCCAATTTTAGATCGTATTTCCATTTTTCAGATAGAATTAAACTGGAAATGGATCCATGGTCCCAGGTCCTATCTAGCAAGTGCAATTATTAAAAAAATATATACGATATACTATTGTATTTACACTCTATCTAGGCACGTCTATGCAATATTTTATGTATACATTGCATTTTAAAAGGCTTCAACATCAGTTCTTGAACTATGAAATAAACTGACTAGTGGACGCAGTTTTGAAACTTGGTACCTTTTACTTGGCAATCATTCCACCTTTGCAGTGATTTATGCGTTTGTTCAACCAGGCTTCAGATCCAGATCAAGATAAGGCATTGTACATCAAGATATGAAGTTGCAAACAATACCGGAGGAGAATACTATGAAAAAAAAAAGCTCAGCTTCGCTTCAGATCGAGATCAAGATCAAGATACGGTATGGTGCATCAAGATACGAAGTTGCATATAACACCCGAGGAGATTACCATGGAAGAAAAAAAGCTCAGCTCAGATGCTAATGGTGGAGAATAACCTACAAAAACGAACCATGTGGCATGTGGAATTGGACATGGCTTACGTTTAGAGTATTCGGTATTGTTCACAGAGTCACTGAGTTTGACTTTTAAAATTTCTTCCGTGCATTCACTTCGAATTTTAAATAGTACTTGCAGGGCACCCACAGAGGTATATATTCGTGGGCTTTTCATAGTTACTATTCTTTTCAAACTTTAGCTAGCACACTTAACGGTCTCATACACAAGATAAATATTCTGCGGTAATTGGGATTTAGTTGTCGGCTAATAGCCGGCCGGGGTGAGGAAGTGTGCGAACTCAAGAATTCGTGGCGCGGTTGTGGGTTTTGTGACT
>JAQFXZ010000209.1:0-25507 GCA_034694025.1 Ceratophysella scotica | reverse complement strand
ACATATTCGTAGTCAAAATAGGAGGAGAGTAATGGTTAAAAAAAGGTCCAAAAAAGCAAAATGGTGGCTACTTTTAGCAGGTCGCCTTTTTAGTAAAAAAGAGGTGAAAAAGAGAATTTTTAAAGGTCAGTTTAAATACAAGCCGTTTCTATTTGGTATTTAGAAGATGCAGATACTCAGAGCCTAGCGCTATATGAAAACTTATGACTAAACGTTCATGATATTCCAGTAAGGACGGGAGAGTTGTGGAATTCCATCTCCAACCATCCATCCAATTGAAGTAAGTGGTTAATTATGGAATAAATTTTGAATAATTAGGTTTGCATGGCGGAACAATAGACGGAGACGGGAGCGAAAGCCCAAGGTTCTCGTACCTTGATTTCAGGCGTGTCACAGGTGCCTGGGTTCCCAGGCCCTTTCTCCTCTTCCCTTATGTTTAGTGCATTAAGTTGTCTCTCTCATCCTGATCCTGATTACTTGTTAGCCCAAGCCTCATGATGCATTCTAATGCTCCAAATTTTCATCCAGATCCTCAAATGTATATGGATATGCAAGGAGGCAACACGGATTCCTCCAGATACTCTAATGTTATTTCCAATTTGAGCTTAATTTGATTTCCTTTGTATTCAATTTAAGCCAGAACTCGTAATTACGGGCTACGGAGCCTTCTCTCCACATTTCCATACACGCTCCTTTCATTCCACTACCTTGTGTGTAAGAGGCAACTCCTGATTTTATAATTTAGCTAAGGGAATTCTTACACCAAAATGAATTTTGGGGTCAGAGTAAACCAAACTCCATGCAATGTCGCCTACGGCGTTGCCTCCGCGTTTTATTTCCATTTTCTCATTCGTTAGGCTAGGTTTCTTGAGAACTGAAGGCTTAATTTATTTTGATTCATTCACGGGCTATATACAGAGAGTTCCAATTAGAATGCGAATTTTCCTAAATTTCGTGGTACAGCAAGAACAAATAAATCACGTGGTAAAACTATTTTTCAAAAAAATTCCAATTTTTTCTTACAGTTGCATTTATGTGAGGTTTTGTGCACTTTTTATGGAACCACGTGACTTGCCTGGTTTTGATGTACTGCGAAAATAGAAAAATTCTCATTCTAATTGGAAAACTCTGTAAGAAACACTAATTTAACTCGTTAAATAAAACAAAATCACAACTGAGCTGTGACTAAATTGGGTTGCTGGTATGCAATAAATGCTTATGTAAGTTGTTTTACCTCTTTGCTTCAAAAAATCCTGGCATTTCGAAAGAAGCACTACCAAAAAATGGTTTATTTTACAAGGCTGAAAGTAGTAGTCCAAGCCTCATGCAATGTCGCCTCCAACGTAGCCTCCGCGCTCTATTTGCATTTGCCTATTAGCAAGGTTAGGTTTTCTGAACGGAGCAAACTTTTTCTATCTTGATTGATTTTAGGCTTAAACCAAACCTGACTTAACCTAAACTCATCTAACCTGGTATAGCTTTAATTAAAACAAACTTCATTGACTATGCGAATTGATGACGACAATGGTCGCGCATGCGATAATAAGTTACAACGCTGAGAGGTAACGTTGGAGGCGACAAGCATGGACATTGATTTACCTCAGCCATAACTGTAGTTAAATTACACTCGATGATAGGTAACAATGACGATGGTAGTGGAAGGCGACAAAAGTTTCAATGCTGGAGGCGACGCAGCATAGGGTTTGGTTTACTTACTTCAACCTATTCCGGATATCCAATGGCCAGCAGTGGTTTATTGGCTCAATTTAAGCAAAACTTGAGCTAGATAATGGATTGCAAAAATCTGGTAAAATGTGAAGGCTATAATTTCCATATTTCCGGAAAGACATAAATGTTCCTTGAATGATGCATAAATCGAGCGTAATGTAAACAATCCTGGGATTTGTAGACAATCTGAACCTATGCTTTGCAGAAAGTCGTAAAAATAAACTACAAGGGATGTAGCAAGCTGTTGGATTTTTTCAATCTTCATCCGTGTTTCTAGAGGAGAAGTAGGCTGAAGCTGAGCCGATTGATTAATTTGGGTTCAATATATGGAGCATATTTGAATTACGAAGTTCAAAAGTAATGTAATGTGAGTAATATGGAAAATGAGTTCAGTAAAATACGTCATGGCAAGTAGCGGATACAGACCCGATTCATGTATCATTAATTTCCTTTATTGTATTTGGTGTATTGCACTGTTCGGGCCTTACGACAGGATAGTCGGCTTATCTCAACTTTTACTTAGACGAAATTGTGCATAGAAAGTATGTAAAGTAGACCTAAGAAATATACGCCCTTTTAATAAAAATGATGGATTAGCCCTACCAGCATCATTCATTCTCATTCAGATCAGCTCAGAATTATAGACTCTGTTCAAACAGGAGCGAGTATTGATTGGTCCTAAATTAGATTCGCCGAGTGAAGATCTGGGCCAAGAAAAAATCCAAGTTTTCCAGAGTGCTTATTTCATATTGGAAATGAGTGTTTAGGAAATATACAGGGTGCATTAGATAATTGTCCTCAAAATTCTACACCCGGCATTGTAAACCCGTGAAACTTGGCATATTTTCTTTTGGAGAATTTTAACCTGAAAATGTTCACAGTTTTCGTAAACTATATCTTTTTTTATAAAACATTAGCGTAATTCTAATGTTTCCGAAATCTATTTTTGAAAATTTTAAAACTGATATTTCATCGGTTTCTAAAATCTGTAAAAATCTACAGGCATTTCATAATATACCTACTGACATTTCACAAAAAAATTGAAGTATCCCCGGAAGAATTACCAGTGACAACTAAATTGCTGCATTTGCTTTAACGCACTACCGAAATGCTAATTTCTGAAATATATTTTCAAATTTTTTTAAAAAGGGTATTACATCAGCTTCTAAAATCTTTAAAAATTTACACTCATCTTTAAACCGTTGTTTTCAATAAAACATAAATTATAAGATACTCAGTTCTCTTGTTTTGGGTACAGGTGCAGACCCTTTGGCAATTATCGTGTTCGTGTTCAGGCTGTATGATTTCACTCAATTCAATGAATGAATGGAGGATGGAGACAATACGGTGTAAATAGGGTAAGTGGATTCTGCAGATGCTCTCTTGCTATAAATAAGCGTGCGCTACACTGTGGAAGCTTCATCCGGAATCACGCAGTGAAAAGAAAAACAGAAAATTGAGAGGCCTCCTGTAGAACACCTTTCCCAGTATATTTCATAATATTTCTTTAAATTGGACAGAATGTGGAGATAGTTAATGTCGAACCTTCGAATTTTTCAAATATCTGATTATTTTTTCAAATATCGGATTTTTTTCAAATTTCTGATTTTGAGTCATAGGTTGACACGAAGCACGTGCTTTTTTCAAATGTTCCATTCAAATGTCAAATGATAGTTTATCAATTTTAACCATGCGAATACTGGTTTCTTGTTGTATTTGAATGTGTTTGTGTCAGACTTGTGATTCCAAGTCAGTTGTCAGTTGTGCAAAAATAAGTAGGACAAAACAGTGATTTAGCATATTACTTACTTTTTGTATATTTTGCCCAATTTTCCATCTAACCTAACACAACTTAAGTTAATCTAACCTAACATAAAATAGTCTAACCTAAACTAACCTAACCTGCCAAAAAGTGTTAAAACACTTTTTGGTTTTGCCCTAGTGACCGAAAGGCGATTTGGAACTATTCTGAATCTCGAAGTCATTGACAAATTCGGTTACTGCTAGTTTGCAGTTCATAATTCTTTAAAACCGGTTCTGAAAGAAGATGTTCAGTAATGGCATGGAGAAAGATGAGATACTCTCTAAGTGCTTCTCTTCCATAAAGTCTTTAACACACAAATATTTATGTTTCTATTTTTCATTCTCGATGAATACATTTTTCTCTCAGTCCGTTGACTCGGCTCCTTGACTCCTCCACATTCCTTCAAGTCTCATTTCCCTTCCAAACACAATACGACTACTCTATTTTCCTCTTAACTTGTCTCACAAGCACTGACTTGGAAAGTGTTAAAAAGAGAAAAAACATCTTTGTTAAGCGAAGAAGTGAAAAGGAAAACAGAGCGGCTTCCTTTCCCTTCATTACATTCAGTCGCTTAACATAACTCCGTGCAGCTCACTCACGTTCCACATGCCCCTGAACTCAGACCGAAAATATGTCATCGGTTGCTCGAACCAAAATGCGAATTTATGCAGAAACACTCTGCAGAACAATTTCTACTTCAATTAATTCTAAAACTTCAATTTTTAAGAAATCGCCAGAATTTTCACATTCCACACTGCATAAGGTGCTTTCACTGCCCTTTCCGTTGGCTTCCTGAAAGGCTCATCGTATAAGTGCCTTCCGGTATAAATTCTGCCTTTCTCGTTTTCCATTAGAGAGGGATCTTCGTTTGGGATCTCTTATCGGAAGATTCTCTGATATAGAATATATGGACTCCCTACCACAAAAACATGCCATTTTTTTGTACTCCCGTGCTTTCTCAAGAAATATTCAGCTGTCATCCATATCTGATGGGAAATATTTCTCTGCGTGATGAAAAATGAAATGATACACTCAGCTTTCCCAGCCTCTTTCCTCTGTCTGCCTGTCAGCCTGGCCCAGTCTGCCTTCACCCTTGACTCTGGCCTGGCTGGCCTCGAAGCTTTTTACTCTAAAGCACAAATTGTATTTGTAAACGTCACTTTTCTCCAATTTCTTAACTTGCTTCATCTATTCGAATGTCAAAGGGTTCCATTAAACCTGAAAGTGGGCACCGTTTTGTAGTACAATAAAACACTTGAAAGTAGAGCTTAAAGTTGAATAAATCATCATTAAAGGTAAGTATTTGACTTTGTAACGTAACAGGCAAATACCGCGACTCCAAAAACAGCAACACAAAAACCGCGACTCCAAAAACCGCGACACACCAAAACCCGCGACTCCAAAATCCGCGACACACCAAAAACAGCGACACTGATTTCTTTACTTTAGGTTCGGTTAGGTTAGATAGTAACGTTTCGCTGTTTTTGGTGTCGCGGTTTTTGTTGTGTCGTGGTTTTTGGAGTCGCGCTTTTTGGTTTGGCTGTATCTGGAGTTGCGGTTTTTGGTGGGAAATATTTCACTTATGCTTAACAGATCTTGAACAGCATAACTCAGATGATCCACATTTTAGTACATATTCCATGGTGAAACCATTCCTCAAAATTTTAGCTGAAATGCTCATCTGAAACTGAACTTCCATTGCATTAATACCTGAATTCTTCAAAAAGAACATAATACATAATTAATTAAAGCGAACTTCTGAACTTTACGGGCTGTTGGTCATGTGTCACGTGAAACATGCAGACTATCCACAACAATTTTATTTTTGCGTTCCCAGTTGACATTATGACATTTGGCCAGAACCTGGAGACACGGGAAATGCTGGAGGTGAGTCTCATTTGAACTCTTTTCTGAGGTGAGAATGCCTGAGCAGTATATTGCAGGTGAAAGGAGAAGAGGCCGCTGGGAGAAGAAATGGCAAGAATTCTCACTTTGCGGGTTGTCTGTGTTCGGAACAACGTCTCCTCCTGTAGACCTCAAGTCCAAGAAACCATAAAACTGATAAAGAGGAATGAGCTAAGGAGCTCCCAAGAAAATAAAGGAAGAAATAATGGTTCGAAGCTGCACATACTAATGTTTGTTGTGCTCCGGATTCTGATATCTCTCTGATAATACATCCCTGTCCAGCCCGATTACGAGTACTCTGCGGGACATCAGATTAGTTTAGGGTTCGTAGCTCTCTGCTCCCCCTGCCCAATCCTACCACCTACCATGGGCTCTGCTACGTCCAGGCGCCAGCGTCAGTTCTGCCAAGTGTCAGTTATACGGAGAATTTACACCACAAAAATTCACTTTCAATTCGATTCTTGCAGATAAGAGATCCAAAATATTGTTCTTTTAAAATAGGCTTCTTGATGCTGGGCAACCCAGCGTGAATAACCTGCCGGCACACATAATTTAGCTAAAGCGGAATAATTCCACACATTTACCTATAAGAAGCTCAATTAACTGATGAAATGATTTAGGAATGTTGTTGGCACTCCATTATGAAGGTAATCAGGGTTTTGAAAACGCCGGTTCTTTCTACAAAATCACGAACCGTAAGGCTTACGAACTATTCAACATAGTTTGTTTAATTAAACCAACAATTTCAACCGATTTAAAGCAAAACCGTTGAATATTAAAGCTATTTATTTGAAATCAGTGGCTCAGCATAAAATGTTGATTTCTCAAACCAAACACATTTGTATACGTACCACAGACAAAATATTCGTTTCAATTTAATTTAACATATTTAATTAGTTATTTATATATTTTTATTATTTCTTTTTAAATTCTTGATTTCAAAATTTAGCGGGCTCATTTAACCTTTTATATATGATTCCAGTAATTTAAAATTTTCTAAAATTGTTAAAAAAAATTGTTTAGGGTTTTTATGTACAAATTTTTCATTTACATGTAAAATCAAATTAAAAATTAATTTACCGTTAGTTTTTAGTGATTTGTTTTTCAACATTTGAACATTTTTCGTTTTTCGTAAATACATATCTCTTCTCTGTTAGATCATTTAGTTTCAGAATCAGATCCATAAAACAAAGTTCCTGACCGTTGAGTCATAGAATTTACCATATGGCCTCTTTCCTTGAAGTTCGACCTTTTTAAAAAACCAAACAAAAAACATTAAATTTACAAGCAATTTAGACCATAATATACAAAAAGCAGCATTTTGGGATTGAATTTTTAAAGTAAAGTAGTAATTTAGAGTTTCGAAGCAACCACAGTACTTTTGGCAATGTTTTTGATTATAAATTTGAACCGCACCATTCTGACTGGCTTGATTTCGTACAAAGCATGAAGATCAGAGGATTGACCTCAACGGAATAATTTTTGTTGCGAGAAAGCACGGCTCAATGTGGATGGAGTGGCGGAAGAAAGCAAGTTTGGCAACGTTCTTGTGTCGACGAGTGAATCTTGTTGGGGGCATATGATCAGTATGGGGTCATGATTGATGATCCGGAGTCTCCATCTCTCGCACCCACTGACCTGTCTCTCCCAAACTCACAACTCATCCACTACAATACATGGCCTGCCTTTCTGCTCCTTTCTCCAACAAGCTTATCAATGCCATTATCACCATGTCCAGCAACTCAGACCAATTTCCGCCTACTACACTACTTCACCAGGAGTAAATAAAGATGTGACCTGACCATGTTCTTATTCAGCTTCCCGTCTTTGACACCGCCTAAATCAGCACCACTGCCTTTACCTCTTTTCGTGATGTTGGTGAACGTTGGTGAAAGCGTTAAACGGCGAATTTGTCTCGGCGAGTTTGTTTATTTAAATGTATTATTTTGAAACTCAACATTTGCTTGATAAAAGAACTATCTTTTCTTTAGAACAAAATCTCCATTTTAGATATCATTGTGTGACAATATTTCAAAGTCCATCAAAATCGCAAGATTAACTACCACAACACTAGAAATAGGAACATGAAACCCGCAACTTTAAAATCAGCCACAGGATTTAACACAAAATATATGTGCAAATATGTAAAATGTAACTATAACTATTGTAGTTATTGAAAAGATGCATAATGAACAAATGATGTTGCTTTTTAGAACCTTTGAGGATTCTGGGTAATGCAATTCTTTTGTCAATTTCTGTAAATTTGTAATCTCAAAATGATAAATAATTTCATAATTACTTTTCAATCTGTGGGTGCAAATACTTGGGCTCAATTTCAATTTAACCAACGTAATGCATAGTATGTCTGTTCTTCCTGAGGACGTTTTTATTTATTTATGTTGCTTGAATTTTTACTTATTTCTACAATTTTGAGTAAATAATTGCTTTTTGCATAGTACAGATTTTTGTGTTGCGGTTTTTAAGGTTAAGATTTAGCCATGCAACTTCTATGGCGTGGTTTCTATGCTAGTGCATTATGCGCTGGATTCCAAGTTGTGGTTTTTATGTTGCTGTTTTTAATCATATGGTTTTTAATGTTGCAATTTTTAATGGCACCCCAAAATATAGTGCATCAAAAAATTGACAATACCCGGTACGTATCTATTGTTTGGTTGGTCTGCAATTTCAGTAATTTTGTAATGGGCCGTCTGAAATGGCGATATTTAAAATACTGGAACTGCAAAGTTCTGGTTTTGATGGGACACGAATGTCAAAATATTAAACATGTCAGAATAACGATACGTTTTCTTCAGCTGTTCATATTGCTGATATTTTCCTTGCATTGAATGCATGGCTTTCACACAAAAATACTCAATGTAAGTGCGTCCTGTTTGAGTGTGAAGTGGAATGCTGAAATGTCCAGGCCAGGCTGAATTTGGCTGGACTCTTTTACATGAACGGCTGACCCATCACGCACTTGTGATGGCTCATTAACAGAGTTGAGTACCGCTACTGTACACGCTTGTCTCTCTGAATGGAAATAGCAAAGCACGAAATTGGAGAAGCGGAAGAAAACCGAGTTGGTTCATTCCAATCTGGACGAATCCGTGTTTCTGTACTGGAAATATGATTTTATAATACACTATCTGTCTGTAATCACATCAGGCCGAGTGGGAGACGATGAGGGATATTTTCATGAACTCCAAATCCTTATTTCCTCTTGACATCGAGAGATATACGACCTTCCGGCTTTCCCAATGTATTTTGAACAGAGTCGTAAAAGTGTCTCAGTGTGCTTGGCAGGACTCATCACATCACTTGGAGTGGACTGGAAGCAAGACCGAGTGACACAGAACTGGCATCTAGCATTATGGAAAGTTCTTGTATGAAATGATATTTTAGTTTGAATACAAGGCTCCTAGGGCTTGAGCACTATTTTACGAGATAATTTGTCACGTTAGAGATATACAGTACAAAGTGGATACCATAATTGTAACAATGAAAAAATTCCGCACCTTGAAAAAGAGAAATGAGCACTCTGAATTTATGATTTATTAAGAATGATTTTTTCAAATATTAAGATGAAAGACCTTTTTCAGACTTTTGAAACTAAATTGCAATAATTAGCATCACGTTGGTATGGACGAAATATTAAAACAACAGCGATAATCTACGAAAATTAGTTATGCCTCTGGAGTTCAGTCGTTCTTTTGCAAAATATAGCTGCTTATGCCAGTACTCATCCTCCATGACAAGTCAGCGTAATGTAATTTTTTCATTATATTCTAAGAAATCTAGAAAATGACCATTAATCGGCTCCAAGAATCCAAAAAATTCCGAACCTACGTCAGGCGGCTAAAATTTCAATGCAACACATTTTCGAGTATATCGGGCGCCCAGTGCCAAGTGTAGTATTTCTTCCTCATAAAAATGGAAAATTATCGTATCCACCCTGTATATACCTAATAGGGTAATTAAGCGATATATAGCGAGAGTATGATGTCGTTATTTGAACTTTCTAGCATATTTTAACCAGCTACATTTTTATTTAATCACAAGAAACAGTTTTACCAATTTAACTCAAAATTAATTAAAATAAATTAATTTACATCGGGAATTCAACATAAGGTCAATGGAAATTTTTAAAGGTAGATTTTTTTTAATTATCCCAAGTACAAGTAGAAATGTGTGATTTACATATAGCTCAAGTTTAGCTAGTAGTTAACAATTGGTAATTAGGGACTTCTTTGTGATTAAAGCAATTGACGTAATTCATTGTGATTTGTAATTGACGTGATTAGTTAATTCATTGTAATTTGTAATAGGCGCAATTAAGTAATTCATCGTAATTTGTAATTGGCGCAATTAAGTAGTCCACCGTAATTTGTAACTGACGATAACGATTTGTATCTGACATTTATGGTACTCTAAGCTGCAAACGCTCCAATTGCAATTTTTCTAAAAAAGCTAAGAACATGCCAAATTTTCCAAATTTTTCGATAAGCCAGGATTTCAGCACACAAAAAATTGAAAATACTCCAGCTAAAATTTTCTAATTGTATCTAAATTAAATGTGTATTTCCCGTATACTTACTTTGGCTCTCATTTAAATAGCATGAGCACGTATTCATACCGGAATTGATTTATCGATATTTCTAAAAAAAAAATGTATTTGCATTTGATTGATTTAAATTTGAATTTTGAATTTTAATAAATTTTTGATTAATTTTCTCTTACAAAGACACGGTTTCCAAAATCGAAAATGATTAATTTCTTTGAAATGGACGAAATCTCGTAACACTTCTATCACTAACACCACCAAGTGCAAAACAAGCATTCCGTCATAAGTGAGACTGATTCTAAAGTTCAGAGTCTAAACCGAGGGCGGCCTTCACATAGAAGACGAGCAAAGGTTTAGAGGAAAGAAAACAGTGATTTTGGGTTCGAAATGACTTTTTGGCAAACAGTAAAAAGAAAGGAAAAAAAGTATGGAACCCGAAGACGGCATCATATATAACGCCAGCTGAGGATGAAAAAAATAAAGTTTTCAACTTGTCAGCAATTGGGAAGAGACGGAAGAGTGGAATTTTCTTTCCATTATATCTATCGACCATCCTCATTCAGAGAAAGAAAAAAGGAAAGAATGCTTCGAACATGACCCTCATGACTCCCGAGAGTTCCTCAGAGCTCTCGTCTCCAAAAATACGTCCTTTCTTGGGGAGTCAGGAAATAAGTAGCTCATCAAGAGAAGAGGAGAATAAGTGAAAGTGGAAAGTCAAACCCCAAATCCCACATTCTGTCCAACAAACACGTTTTCTCTGAAAATCAAAGATTCTATTACACCTTCTCAATCTACGTGAGGAAGATATTGCATATTAGTGTATGCCACAGGACCATTTTGGTTGAGAAGTGAGGAGACCATTTCGGGGTTGGTAGTCATCCCTTTTGTGGGCACGGCTTGTCGAGAGAAAACTTGAAGCCAACTCAAGACTTTCACAACACTTTCTCTTCCAAACTCACTTAATTCAGTGCCAATTATGAAGTCAGCAAAGGATTACTGGCGCTCAGACCGTCTCAGGATGACAATAAAGATGCATCTGTCGTTCTCAATCTTCTCTCCAACGCTTCACTACCCATTTTCTTTGAAGACAGCCTTCTACTTCTGGTACTCCAAATTAGGCATTGGGCATTGGATTCTACTGTAAATGAAGTAGATTTACAGAATATTGGTCTCACCGCAAAAGAAATAAGCTTACGATAATTTACTTTCACCACAAAATAGCATAATGTTCTCCTCAAAAATGAATAAATTTTATTTTTTTAATTTTGGTTAGGGTAAAGGCTTGAGGAAGAATTTTTTAACTTAGGCAGCTACTTTAGGTTATGTTAGGCTCTTCCGTGCTGGAATTTTCACAAAAATGTAACCTATAAACCTGTGTATAAGCAGGTCAGGAATTTGCGGAGAAGGTTTGCGGTGAACTAAGCTATTTTTCGGTCAACAAAGTTATGTTCAACTTAGTTAATTTAGCAGTTAAAACCGGATTTATTTGTTGTGAGATGAAATCGTAGAAAATAAATTACACCCTACAAACTACAACTAAAGAACTGGCTTTTTATGTCAGGGGATCGATGTATATGTGAGATGGATTGGAAATAAGCGCGGCCTTAATTAAAATCATTTTCTATAATTATTAAGGTGTTCGACTGCTTGCTTAAATTTCGTTTGTTGCTTTTTTGATAAGGCCAATTTCTGTTGTCAAATTTAATTGCCGGATATCTGCATTGCCTCATTTTAAGTGACCAGTAAGCGCACCTCCGGTCAAAGCATCCAAAATCGGATGCTCGGTTGAATTGATTGCTTTAAGCTTACGTAAGAAAACATGCTTAAGGACTTGCAGTTGTTTAAAACATTGACTTAAATGTTGAATTTTGAGCCTTTTAAGATAAAATTGATGGCTTCTTAACAGACACGAGATATTTATCTTTTGTAACTTGTTCATTTCTAAATCCAGCACAATGCCTGCCATGCACTGAACTGAGACCTCAGGAATTATAAATTATCAAATTCATTTTTTAAAGTAGATATTTCAGGGCTCTAATTAAAAGAGGCGTATTTAAATGCACATGTCAAGCAGGTAAAATAAATAAATAGTTTACTTTTGTTGTTTAGTAAATAAAAAATTCGAATATTTAGATACTTTGGAATTTCTCAGTAAGTAAAATTGCACGTCGGCTCTGCTTCTTAACTGCCAAACCCTCGTCCATACGAGAATGTCAAACGACTGAAAATAGATAATCTGAAGCGAGAAGCGCAAGAGTCGTCAAATTGAAAACTGCTAAGGCTAACTTAGAGTGACCGCTCAAGTACAAGTCAGGACAACTTGAGTTTGAGTTATCCTCAATCGAGAAGCCCACATTTTCCGGGCCGAGTGTCCCGGTGAAGAATTCTTGGTTGAAGAAGTGTGTGAGATGGGTCTGAGTAATAATAGGAGAGGGAACCACGATAATAAAGGGATCTAAACATAATAATAAATCCCAGCAACTTTCTCCCTTCCTCTCCAATGTGGTGAAAGGAGACTGAGGAGAAAATTACATGATTTTTTTCTAATGGCCGAAATGAGGAACAAACTTTTTTCTTCTCCAGATTTTGGCCTCACCCAAAAACGGGAGCAGAGACGAGAAAAAGAAATTAGCAAAGGAGTCTTCCAACTTTTTATGTTAGTTGAAAGGGGAAGTGAAGTATTGATGATAGATAGCTTGGCTTTATCAGTGATTATATTTTTGTACAAGGCTTCTCAGTATATGTGCATCCACACACGTGGAGGGAAAGGGGAGAGGAAGGGGGAAAAAGTCCGCATATAAATAATATGATGATCAGTGCACTTTAGTTCTTTCCCAAAAACACAAACTGCATTCCGCTCTCGAGGTCCTCCGCTTGGCTGATTTTACTTTTTTAAGAACTTCCCCAAGATGAGAATTATTATATGATGAGGCAAGTGTGCCTAAGAGATTCTCTCAGGAGCACTTAAACTTCCTTCTCCTCCTTCCAGCCAAGATTTCACAAGGGCTGCGGCTCGAATCCCGTCAATTGAACCAGTGTTATTTGGTTTGGAACCCATTTAAAACAGCAGCATTAGAAAGCGCAACATATTAATGTTGTCGCTTCTGGTGCAGCGGTTTGTAGTAGAACTTTTAGTGGCACTAGAGGAACTAGAGCTTGAAACCGCAACATTCATATTATGTTGCCAGAATTATGTTGATGTCTTGAGTGTTTCAATTTTTATGATGCGGGATGCGGGTTCTCTGATGCAAGTTTATATTGCGGTGTTTATGCTACTGTTTTTGGTGTCGCGATTTTTATGATGTGCGGGTGGGTTGTACGATGCAATTTTTATGTTCCGGTTTTATGTTGCTGCTTATTGTAATGTTACGATTTTTATGGTCTGGGTCTTATGATGCAATTTTAATTTTGTAGTTTTTATGTTGCTGTTTCTATTGTTGCGATTTTTATTATGTGCGTGCTGTACTGATGGGATATTTATGTTGCTGCTCTTTCTAGTGTTGCGATTTTTATGATGTACGGGTTTTATGCTGTAATTTTTAGATTGCTATTTTCTATTTTTAATGCTGCAATTTGTATTGCGGTTTATATTTGTTGTGTCTAGTGTTGCGGTTTCTGTGATGCGATTTATATGTTGCGGTTGTTAATTTCTGTATTCAGTGTTTCTCGTTTTTAGTTGCTGTGTTCTGTGTTGCGGTTTTTTATGATGCGATATTTGTGTTGCGGATTCAATTTACTGTTTTCAGTGTCGCAATTTTTGTGTTGCGGGTTTTAATTTACTGATTTAGTGTTGCGAATTTTATGATGCGGGTTGTACGATGCGGCATTTAATGTTGTTAAAATTGACATTTCAGGAAGAAAAATTGACTTTTCCGGAAGAATTTGGATGCCAAAATATTTATTATTTATAAATCATAAATTAGGCCATAAGCAAGCCGAAGGAGGTAACTGCTCAATTGAGTCGTCGTCGATTGCCCCATGCCACGATTTTCCAAAGCTGCCTAAATGGGTTTCAGTTTTGTCACACCATCCTCGAATACCTTGAAAAAAGTTGCTTTTTGTTGATTCGTAAGACCCTTTTTGGTTGTTTAATCTTAATCTTTATTATGAGCGTGTTGGTCTTTGTTCATAAACAATGAAACCTGAAGACGAAGAAATACAGTATTACAGTATGGTATACAACATAATATGGGTCACACGATGGGTAACAACTACATGACTGCTTATCATATATTCTGTAACAAAAAAAAAACGTTGATCTGTGTGTATGAATGAATGTCTGTATGTTCATCATCTCCTCCTAAACTATTCAACCTACAACCATGATTCACCTATAAATTTTACTGATTTTCCCGTTCAGACCGTAGGGGGGTTTGGCTGACCCAAATCTGACCCCTACTTGACCCTGGGTCAAAATGTACTTTTACATAACTTTGTTTTTATCAACATTCAACATCGCATTGCAACCTTCACTTTATACATGTTCAAATTATGTTGCACCTTGACGCTCAAGTTCAATTAACCTAACCTAACCTTCGTGGAGCGAACTCAAGTTTGACCACTATGGGCTCTACCTAACAGGTCACAGGTATTGTGTATCATAGGTCAAAGTGATTACCGAATCAGAATTCAGCGGTTGACGTCTTGATAGAGGGCTAACTTCAAATCAGGTGAATTGCGTACATATTCGGTATTTTTTTTTCTTTATTAGACCCGCCATCAGTATTTATTCTCAATGCAACAAAATGTTTTCAGATGTACACATTTGTTTGACTCAAAACATGTGACTTTTTTTTAGTAGGTCTTGCCATATTTTTGAGACATGCATAGTATTTTTGACATGACTAAAATTATTGCGTAGCAGGAGGCGCAGCCGACGAATTGGCTAGTAGTATATGAAATGCAAAGGGCGACAATGATTTTGAACGACCCTGTACATAGTATTTTACCGTCATTTAATTCTATTTCTCGCAGATTCAATTTGAGGGCGACTTTCCAGCTGAGCCAGGTGAATCATATCCAGTTTGTCTTGGTGGCAAAAAGGCGTGTCCACCAGAGGACTGTGGCGGCATTACTGGATATCAACAAATTTTGAAGATTTTCAAGAAAAAACGACGAACTGCAGCTGACAAGGAGCGAATTGAGTGGATTCACTTTCGTACTGGAAATCACAATTATGATCCAAACTACTTCAATCCTGATACTGTCGTGTTTCGAAATTCAGCAGGTTAACTTCGTCGAAAAGGACTCGGTCCTGATTGAATTCCTGCCGTGTATTGGTATTTGGCTCGAGATTTCTTGATTTCCCTTCCATGACACTCTGTTTTTCACATAATGCACCTTCAAGTTTTTAGATTCAGAGTATTTGTAAGTTACTGCATCTACATTTTCTTTTCAGTTACTTGTTAGTACTATTGATGTTGTGATGTAATCAAACGGTTCAATATCAATATGAATGTGGAATAAATCTCAGTGAAGAGGTGTCATTCGTGTGTAATTGGTGTGTGGTGTCATTCGTAAAACGAGGTATTTTCTTGTTCATTTAATTAACAGTTATTTGAGATCCTTGACACGGGCATCTATTTTGGCCGTGCCATTTCTATGTTCAATAGATCCATGTTAATGAGGAATTGTTGTCAGTAATCTTGCTTGATTGGTTATTGACCATGAAGCTGCAAAACAAATTGTTCAAGTCAAAATCGTCTAAGCCGCACGTCCATGCATATTAATAATGTGTATTGAAGTCATACTAACCCAAGTGAATATTAAACCAATCAATTTTGTTCTGCACGACACGTTAGTTCGACACGGCTGCGCTCAATCAATTAAATTAAAAATTCATAAATGGGTAATTTTAAAGCAATTAATCTCTAAATTAATTTCAGAAACAACTGCATGACTTTTAAATATTGGCCGAATTTATGTTGAAGAATTTATCCTGGTATAATTGACTGAGAACAGTTGAGGATCGAGGTTCGGGTGTTGCAGATTCAGATTTCTTTTCTGCCTAATCGGCATAAATTGATGCATCATTATCGAGAGAGTGAGAGTGTAGGACCTGTTTATAAACAGGAGGGTGAAACTCGAAATTTTACTCAGTCTCTTTAGCACACACATAGTACACTAAGAGAATAGAGTGTGAAGGTTCGATAAAGGAGTTCCTCAAGAAATTTTTTTATTCCATGACCCAGGGAAAGTATCTGACATACAAGATAAATGCTTTGGGGATACCCCATGAATGAGAATAGGAAATCATTGTCAAACAGTAAATCTCATGCTGGTCTTAGGAAACCGACCGCTCTTGCTTTCTCATCAAGCTGGGCACTGGAAATGGGTTCTGCGACAATTTGACTGATTCGGCGACAATTCCAAAGCAGATTGGACACAAAATTTGGTCTTAAATTAGCTTCCCATTTTGAAATTACGCCAGAAATCAAGAGCCAAAATACACAATTTTGAGGATCAAGGATTCACTCAAAGAAAGCCGCCGCGTGGCCAGGCTATATGGCTGCTATCGGAAATGAGATCACTGGTAGTCTAGTTTTTTTAAATTAAGACTTCGTTATCTTTGAATTTTGTCAAAGTGACTACGAGGAGAATATAGGAAAAGTTAATATAATAAAATTTTGATTTAAACCGATGAAACATGATAAAGTGTTATACGACCAAAGAAATGAAGTGCTTACCACAAACTCATCGGCTCGAGTATGCATGATGAGCAAGCTTTGACTTTGAGTATTTGCGTAAGTCCGTCTAAAAGTGCCTTAGAATTTTTTAAAAGGCTTTTAAGAATGTAGGTTCTATAATTTTGACGAGTTTCGAAAAAACTTGCAATTTAAGTGAGGTATTCCAAACACTTGCTTCGCAACCTAACATTTTTTTATAAAAAATTAAGAGCATTGAATTTGGATTTAATTTATGCAACTTTTTGGTATTTTAAGTTCTTAAAATATAATCTCGGTCTATTCTAGATAAAACTGTAGAATTCTACCCATTAGGTCCTAGAAATTCAGAATAGGTTCTAACCACCTCATTTAAATTTTAGGTCCTAATTGTAAAACCTCAAAAATGGCCAAAACAGATTTTAATGCTCACAAACCGGTAATGGGCAAAATCTCAAGCTCGGTCACCGCACCTCTAACCATTATGGTAGAAAAACAAGATTGAACCTAATAGTCTAACCTTGACGATAAGAGCAAGTCATCCGACGGAGTCTGAGGACCTCAAACGATATTTCCCTAGTCCTTTATGTTTATGTCGGGTTTCAAATTACAAGCGAGTTTTGAATTACAGGAAAATAAAATAGTTATGATTGGATTTGATGACTACATATTTAGAGTATAGGAGTGCTTTGCCTAATATAAGATCCAGGGTCATCAAAGGTTGACATAGTTCAACTCCATAGTCAAAAGTAGTGCGCATCATAAAATATTCTACGTCTTCATAATAAAACGTGCATGCGAGAAGTATCTGATTAGGAAAATTGTTTATGAGAATTTGTTATGCCACTGACATCATTTGCTCGAAACATCTTTCTGATGATCACTGTGTCACATCATCACAGATGCAAACCAAGGGTGAAAGCACTCAAAAATATTTGGGGAAAATAAGAAAAACCCTTTTAGAATCGACCGCATTTGACATCGCAAGCATAGACACATAATTAGCTCGTACTCGTACTCGTGCAACTTCTATTCGAATGCCAAGCTTGACATGCGGAAATTGAGAAAGTAGGGAAAAGATCCTGAATCGTTATGTCTGCCACTATCACCCAACTTTGCAGGAATCACAGTGCAAATAACATAAAATTTCGGCTTAATTATTCAGAAATTGATTTTAATGAAAACGGGATGGTTCCTGGCTTCATGCAAATTGTCCTCTGCGTGATACAAGAGAATTAGTGAAAGCAGTGCATTAAACTCCTGAGACGAGTGAAAGGAAGCTCAGGCTGGGATATTAGGTTGAATGACTGATCTTGAGGCTGAGACCAGGACGGAAGGAAGTGTTGAATTTGAATTGAGGGCGAGATGGTATGGTAAACAAACAAAAAAGGCCCGGACTACTGGGAAGCTTGTGTTCAGAAGGAGAGGCAGCTGAGAGACAGAGACGTGTATGTATAATAGTTCGTATTATACTAAGGCTTCCAAACGACGAAGTTCCAGTCTCCACCTCATTAATCTCTGCCCAGATCGTAATGATTGGAAGCTTTTTGCCTTCTCTCAGCTCCGACATTCCCATATCCAATCCACACACACACACAAAGTGGGTTTTGAACAGGGTTGTTAGAAATCAGCATTTTTGAGGAAATGTTTTGAAAATTTGAATTTTTGTGGCGATTTTTCATGCAGGAAATTCATTAATTGCAATTAAAAAAAGGCAAATCAAGTTTTAATGAATACGCAAACATTGAACTAGCGGAGGAAGCGGAGGAAGCGGAGTCGGTCACTTGGGCAAATCGCAGTTGGGTAAAACAAAGAATTGTCCATATTGGTTTGATTAGGTTAGGTTAACCCACTTGACACATTATATTGTACGTTTTGGCAGGACCTAAACTAACTAAAAAATATGACAAGTGGTCTCCCATAAGACAACCATTGCATTAAACAAATTGTCATGTACGATTTCAAAGTATGCGTACCGGAATCGGAGAAATTAATTGTACGTAATTTCCCGAGGGTCAACGTTACACAAAAATTGATCCACGGAAAATTCGTTTATGGACTGGATTATTCGTCAGAAAAATTTGCTCCGAGGAAACAAAATTCGCCTTTAAGAAGTCTTACCCAGCGAATTCCTCTACTGATATCGTAAATCGTAATTGAACAAAAACAAGGATAGTAAATGTACATAATCAACCGACTAACTTACTAACACTAATACAAAATTAATTATTTAATTATTCATTGAATTAAGTGGAAGTAGAAATAAAATCATCTATTCTGTGATACAGAATTACGTATAAATTCGATTTCCGGACAGTTGGGCAAAAGTCAGCTGGAGAAAAACGGGATTTTATGTTACTTTTTTTTGCCTAAATGACAAGAGTGATCACCCAATCTAGCCTAACCTAATCCAAACTGCTCTAACCTAACCTAAACTAACTCAAGCTTACTAAATTTTGAGTTTTTCCAAGTAACGAAATTTATTCCTGGACAGTTGGGCAAATCAACGTTTTTTAAATGTTATTTTTATATTCTCCCAACTAATTTTTTTACCTGACCAAACCTAGCCTAAACTAACTTATGCTAATATAAAATAACCCGTTCAACCTAACCTTAACAATTTTAGTTTTTCCCGACTGAATTTTGCCCAAGTGACCGACAAATATCTTTTTAACCTTGGCTAAAAATGGTCGAAGTTATCACGCCGCAACCCTTGCTTTCAGCAAAGGTAGCCTAATACTACGAGGCCCAACTGTGTACTCTGAATGGTGGATGGGACTAGGCTCAGGTTTTTCCTTTTTGTTTGTAAACTGGAGATAGACGACGGTGACTTGGTGGGTGTGGGAGTGGGAGACGGCTGGTTTCTCAAACTAGCCCAGCTTACTCCAAGTGGGTCTGAAGTAAAGTGTAACTCAAGATGAACTATGGAAGTCGTGCCATTTGGTTAATTAAGATAAGGAGATGAAATGACATTTTAATGGTGTGCTGCCACGCTTGTTATGTGCAAATCCATGCGATTCCCAATTACCATTTTCTCATTCCCCCGTTCCTTCCTTTTTCATTCAGGGAACGGGGTCTGGAGTTTGAATGAATGCTGAACTTTGGAATTTTGTAGTCTTGGAAGGACTTGGAATATATTTCTCCAGAATGACATGGATGAGGACTCGAACTGAGGAAAACTTCTCTATCTTCTTGGCGACTCTTGGACTTGAACTACCTGCATTATGAGAAACTGTCACAGGTTCGAGCAAGAACACCTAATTCAAGTCCGCTTTGTCCGCTCCACCAAAATGATCGGTTGACTGAGTTAAGATGATGCATCCAAAACTTTGGGCTTTGGGCTATAAGGATCTCATCTCATACTTATATAAGTCATAGGTCATCTCGTTAAAATCATTGTACACATTTTTGGTCTCTAGCCCAATATTCAAGCAACCGAGCACCACAAACCCCGAATCAATTTTTGACTGAAGATCTTGGGTAAAATTCAAAAGCTTTACGCGACGCATTATTCTGAATCCTGCCATACTGCGGAAAGCATGATAGAATAATATAGTAGGTGGCATGAGCTTTTGAGCTGACTTCCTAATACAGGGATTTGCAGTGCAAGCCAAAGAACAGGAGTTCATTTATCAAATTCCAAGGTGTCAAAAGGGAGAGAGAAAGTTGCATGTATAATCTGATCCACTTCCTACATCAATTCACGACAAATCGTCATCTTGACGCCACCACAACTCGTCTGCCTTTTTGCTTGAGCTACTGGGCTTAAGCCGACATCTGGCGTCAAATTCTACAGCCGTTTTTAAAAATTTGTGTCTCTGATGCTGAGTTTTTTTTAATGCGGCTGATTCTGATACATAAAAAAAGTCAAGTTCTTCACTTTTCACTAAACGCCTGTATGAAACTCTCCCTAAAATGCGTAAAAATCAGGAAACTCCTTACGCAGTTGAGCTACGAATATCCTACCTTAATCACTGTTTCATAAATTATATTAAAAAGCGTTAAAGATCGCGATAAATTGCGTTTTTCGCAGAAGGATTTTTTAAAATGAAATTTCGCTGCGAAGTGCTAAAATTTGTGATAAATTGCAATAAATTAAAATACGTCAAGTTTATCACATGATTCATTCATCCGTGGTAGTGGTATAGTTTAAACTTAAATGAAGAGACAGCCAGCTTCACGCACGGAGCATAGCATACAGATTTGATGCACACTCAAACTCAACCGTTGATGATGACTTGAACATGTGTGACACTATACAGTGAGGTGACAGTGACAGCGACAACAGGTTCATTAATCGTTCAGGCAATAAATATCAAATCAATCAATAAATCATGAATTTGCGATAATCGCAGCATAAGCCTCCAAATCTGCAAAAGAGACATTTCCTGATTCCCCAACACTCTACGGCAAGTCAACCGTGTAAAACCAAACAAAACGCGACTCAAATCACAAAAGGTAGGCCGAAACAACAACAACAGCGTAAGCGATACATTGCGCAATTATTTGCAACTTGAAGACGCTGCAAAACTAAAGAAAGCGTAAAACTTGATCATTCCGAGCATGGCCCACACTGTCACACAATAAAGCGTGTCAAGGGAAAGCATTCATTGAAATCGTTGTCCAAATAGGAACACGCGCCATTTATATTGGAAAGATTTGTATAGAATTCTAATGTGGACTTTTTGTGGGCCATGTAGTTGGATGTGAGATATATTTTAATTCGTAGCGGCCAGCAGTACTCGACTCAGGATCCCTTTCATTGCGGCGGAGGACATTGGGCCTGAAAGGTGTTGAGAATAGGAATGGGGAAAGGCGTAGTAATTCTTAAATAGTGTTTGGGAGTTGACAGGCGGAATGGGCGAGTTGTACACTTGTGGTGAATGAAACAACATTTGATGGGATATCGGGAGTCAAGTGAGGCAGAAAGGTGGGTGATTCGGGCGTAAGTAGCTGGGCTCTAGTTGGACGGAATTGATGATGTTATAAAGTGGAGACATGGGGGTAGCCACCAAGAAGAATAAAGCCTTTTCTTCCTGATTTGTGGGTCGGGAGACATCCATCTCTGACAAAACTGTTTTTCTACATCCAACTCAATTGAAAGAGACCCGAAAGTCAATTTCACCTCAAATGTCCCATTTCATGTTCCGCGTCCGCTTTCTCCTCACCATTCACGACCTTACGACTCTCTCCAATCCAAAGGACACACGACGAGCTTTAACCTATATTCATATTTCCAGCGATTTCAAATGCCTGATTTGCGGCAGCTTAGGGACGAATACAAGTTTCTACGGTAATACAGGTTCGTAGGTTCCAGGGCTAGGGCAAAATCATTTGATCTTGAAAATCAAAGACTAAAATCATAATTTTAGTATTCTTTACAATTTTGATTTTCAGATTTTGATTTTGAGCAAAGACTTGATTTTGTATTTTGATTTTGTTAGAAGTTATATATTTTGATCTTCATAATCACGATTTTAAGCTAAAGGCGATTTTAAATTAAATCACAATTTGATTTCAAAATCACGATTTAAAATCAAAATCTATCATTGATTTTGATTTGATGATTTGATTTTGACGGCGAAAAGTTGATTTTGATTTGGGAACTTTGAAGGCGAATTTTTGGTGATTTTCGTCAATGAGTTTGAAAATCCTTTTCGATTGATTTTGCCCAACCCTGGTAGATTTTTATTTTGCAATGCGCGTGACGTTTTAAGAGTATTTTAGTAGCATAGGCCTGCGCCAAGCAATTCCAGTTCAGTTGGATAAATGCATCACAAATCTAGCATATTCAACAGAACCATAAGTACGCATTTCTAAAAGGATTAAACCAAACAAAATGACCGAATTTTTACTTAATCAAAAATCGAAACGCATAAAGAAGAGTGTCAGTCAGCCGTCCTGTTTCCAACTTTCAACACCGTGCCAAGCGCATAAGTGTAAGTCCTGATTTCACTGCGCGGATCGCAAATTTCAATTTTAGACTAAAAGTACGAATTTTCCGAAGGATATCGAATTACAGTAGCATGTCATTTCTATACTTCTGCCAAAGTTTCGTCGAACAAAATCGTCATCGCTCGCAATTGCAAAACTATAAGCTTATCGCGCGAATGCCTGGTACTAGAGAAAATTGAATTAATTCAGGGGAATATACAACTATTGTCTCCCGCTTTAACAAAAATCTGCACAGCATACCAAGGAATTAGTGAATCCTCTCATTGTGCTATTTGAAAAAGCAATCGATTGAGGGAATCAGTGATTTTAAAAAAATTTGAAGGTAAAGAAACACCATTTTCAGGATTTTCTAAAAACAAATCGGAAACATTTGGCATCACTTATGGATGTATGAATGGTACTGAGAATAGCAATATTTTGCAGTAAAACTAGTAATTCCAATGCACCTTGTGATAATTTGAATTTGATTCATAATTTTTTGAGGATGCCGGGATAATTTCTCCGTATCCTTAGTGATGCAAAGCAATTAAGGCTAATTTTCGCGAAAAATCTGGAGAGCATTAGCAGATATACTCTCTGATCCGATTTTCATGTATTGTTTACTGGTTTAAATCTTATCCCGAAACGCTACCATCCAATTCTATGCAAGAGCAGCGACATGAGTCCCGTCAGGCCTAAAATGCAAATAGGAAGCTCCCAGTTTATGGTTGACCATAATGTACGAGTGCATATTTTCCCTGTGTACTTTCGTACATAACATTATATAGGAAACCCATGACTGGAGGGGCACTTGGGATTTTACGGGTCTGCCCAAATCAGGATTGACACAAAGGAGCGGAGAGACGATGGGCCGGAGGCTGAAAGGAATTAAGATTCACTGGAGTGAAAGTGTCATTAGAAGTAGAAAAAGGAGAAAGTTGGGGCTGGTTCCAGGGTGGGGCAGAGAATGAGCTGCAGTTCGGCTCTTCCAGCATATCGCAGCCCAGCCCTGTGTCCCCCTACCCCACCCACATATGAGATAATAATTGTAGCCATAGGGTTCAGCTTGATATTCTATACACTAATATTATTATCTCTCCGCAATATCATTGTGTCGTCTCCCACCAAGTTTCCAGTGCAGAGGTTCGGAGTTGTTGGATGTGGTTTAAGTGCTCTTGGAACGCAGCTCAGGTCTCTAGGCCTACTGGAGCAGCCGAAGAAACCTCCTCATGTAATACTATTAGACCGTAAAAGATATTGAACACGCTGGGCTAGAGATTGAGTAGAATGCGTTCGATAAGGATTTAATGTTTCCGGAGAATGTTTAAGAAGTCCTGGAAGCCTGTCATCACCAGAAAACCCCATAAAAGGATAAGAAACATGGAGGAGAGTCACACCTAGACCCCAGGGAGACCAGAACTCAGGACCAACGACCAGTTTGGCTGGTGGTCTATCTCTGGTCCAAGACTAAGCTCGGATAGAAAAAAAAGGAGAAATCAGGACCCCCGGGCTACGAGGAGATTATAAAGGTTGACCGGCTGAAAAAGCAATCAGGGCTAACTTTCTCTCTGTGGAAGGTGCATTGGAAACGGCCACTTTTCACTTGTCATCTTCTTCCAGTCAACAAATCAAGCTTTGTGGACCCAGGGTTGGACATGTCGTCCAATATTCCGCCAATCCAGCTGGCACGGGAATTTATAGCGCGTCACCATGGGTTCAAGTAAGCCAAATCCCATGCTATGTTGTCTTCAGCTTTGCCTCCACGTTTTATATTCATTTTCCCATTTTTAGGTTTCGAATTTAAATATTTCGATTTATTTTAAGCTTAAAAGTAACGTAATCTAGAATAACCTAGCTTTAAATTAAATTAAATCATACGCCATGGGAAGGAATATTAATTTCGTATAATACATTAGGTATTAAAGTACGTATTATACGAAATTGAAGTTTATTAGCAAGTTGAATTTAGAAAAAATATTCTGTTAATTCAGCTTCCACATATATGTTAACGACATTTTGTTCAAAAAACTGTTTGCATTGAATGGAGCGTTCTTGTTAAAATCTTTGAAAGGTGCCCAGTTTTACACGATTCTACGTCAAGTGGGCGCCATCATTTGGGCGCAATCACATTTGGGCGCAGTCAATTGGGTGCCGTCATTTGGGCACAGACACATTTGGGCGAAGACTCATTTGGGCGGAGCCACATCTTAATAAAATTAGCACACAAAATATTTTGATTAAAATATGACTGAAATTTTAAGCTCACCTCAACTTTCACCGACTTTCACCATATCAGAATTGATCAAATTCCCTTCCTAGACGTTTATTTAATGCACGCTGTAACCATCCATGCTAAACACTGAAAATTTCAAGTTTTTTTGCCTCGCCTATACCTATTGATTGATTCGGTTAGTTTAAATTATGCTTCAAACTGCGCGAAGTACTTATTCGTTAATTCTGGTTAGGTTAAGCTCAGATTTGTCAAAATATTGAACGGCTACAATTTACAATTTTACATTAGGTGGTTACAACGTGCTCAGTATTCCCTACTTTAACCCAATTTTGAGATCTGAATGGAAAGTCCAAGCGAAATATATACTCTACTTGTAGTCAAGTTGCCTGATCCAAAATAAGTTTCGTAGCATGACAACCCTGGCACTGGCAGCTAACTGGAGGCTAGTGGGCCGAGCAAAAAGTAGTTGCTAAAATGTATCTTCCGAGTGTCAGGAGTGGATTGTTGGTCTTAAGGCTGATCAAGTGTCATGGACTTCAGTTGGAACTAGAAGCACATCAGGAAGTCGGAAGACAAGGCACTCAAAGCAGGGACTCAAGCCAAAATGAATCCATGACAATTCGTAGTGAGACAATTCATAGTGCGACGATTCATAGTATCCAATTCATAGTCGTGACAAT
>JAQFXZ010000208.1:0-25510 GCA_034694025.1 Ceratophysella scotica | reverse complement strand
AGGCGAAAAAAGTTAGGCACATTCTTCATTTTGTTAGGTGGATTTTGATTAAAAGTAAGGCGGGTTATTTACAAGCCATTTTTTTCAGTATCAAACTCTATGTTGTTTGTTTCTGTGGAAAGTAGGTTAGGCGTACGCGTACTGCTCTCTCACTCACTAGATGAATAGAACCTAACTTTTATAATTCAATCTAACTTCAGACAGGATAAAAATAAAAACAGCATTACCTTTTGTCCGAGTAGCTTTCGTAGATATAGCGCAAGCCTGCGTGCGTGCACTACTTTTGAATTGGCAAATAAGATACAGCCTGGAAAACTAAAACTGGAGCCGCCATAGATAGTGAAAGGTGCATAAAATTCTTGCTAGCCTGGGTAGGCAGTAATAAAATAATACAGGTGGGGATATGGGGAAAAGTTTTAGGTGACTCCTAAGCTTATTCCAGTCCAGTATCCTCTGCCTATCTCCCTTGTTTGTTGTACCAGAGCCGTAGTAAAGAATTTTGTTTAGAAAACAGAGAAAACATGTGGGAATTTGGATAAAAGTAAGACTTTAAGTTAGTTTTCATGAAGGGAAAAATTCCGTAGCTAGCTCTTCCTCAGCCTCAATTCTATTATTTATATACTCGCACATACACAAACATGTAGCTCACTTTTTCCCAACTATCAAAACTCGGGGCTGAATTGTCGGCTCAAAGTGTTTTTGATGGACTATAAAGTCCTCATTTTATAGCTTAGGCTCTGTTGGATAACTTCAGTCTGTTGTTTTATTCACTCTTCAAAGTTTTTTCACTCTTGGGAGTATATCTATACTACAATTCTCTGTCCGCATAGTCCCACGATCGTCAACAATTCACCTATAAAACCAATGCAATTTCCCCTTCTTGTACTTTTACGGCTCAAACAAAATATGCTTCGCTTCAAAACCATCTGTTAGAATGTTGGAATTATTTGCCTCTTATTTTCAAATTGGAAACTGGAATTTCATAAATCTATTATTCTAAAAAATGTTTATTTTATACCGCGTACTATTTGCTGCATTCTATAATTCAAAGCTCCGGTTTCTTTTGTTCACTTTAAAGTACCGTTTCACGCCCAATTGCATATTTCGAAATCGAACATTGCAATGTTTTCTTATGGTAAACCACTTGCCACATTATATGGCACATTTTGAGAACAGAACCTTACAAAAATATGACAAGTTGTTTCTCAGATAAAAAGCATCACATCAAAGCAAAATTTTCATATTCGATTTTGCTACCCGACTTGCTGTCTTCTCAGCAGTCAACATCACTGGCAAGCGAAATTAGAGATTTTACAATCCAAATCTTGAATGCAAGCAGATTCTGTTTATGTTGGAATAATATCTCGAGTATCTAATCCTGTATGTACTATGTACTAGTATGTATAGATAAATAGAGAGGAAAGCTTCCTGATTCGACGGTTCACTGAGTTTTGCCAACATCTGAGTAAGCCCTGAGCTGCTTAGTGTTTCATAATCTCAACATGGGAAATTATTAAAGACCATTTCCGACTAAACTACGAAGAATCTTGTACGTAATTCATTATAATAAGTTGAGCTGTGGTTGATCTGAGCCGACAAAGTCCGCTCCGCTTTGAAGTCAAAGTTTGGAGAGTAAATCTGGGTAGGCAGAGAGTTTGAAGTTTGGAGAAAGTGTGGAACCTTCTATTCCGTTTCCTACTCTGCGGCTCAGATGCAAAAGAATGCGGAGTGTGAGATTCTGGATGGGCATTAGGCATAAGCCAACACCTCAAACTTCCTTGCACTTATTTCCCAACCTCCGGTTGACATTCATTTTTAATGAAGACTGGCACTCCGACTCAGCGACTTAGCCATGGCTGGACGAACACACTAAGTGTTAAGACGCAAGATACAGAAATGGCTTACATCTCTCTCTCTCTCTCCTCTTCCTACTTTTTAATGAATCGATCGATGAAAGAGGCTTTTAGTGTTGGAATCCGTGCAACTACTGTACAACCTAATTATTCTTTTCTCCTCCAATTTCTTCACAAATCCCGAGGCTTCAGGTTAATTAAGACGAAGAAAGCCGTTTCCGGCGGGCCTTAAGACAGAAGAAGACCAGTTATGGCCTTCTAGTCCCTTTTCTTGCTAATACTCTGAGGAGCACTTTTGTGGATTTAAGTATGTATCAGAGAGTGCTTGGGTTGGGGAACTCAATCGGAGTGACCAGAAGATAAAAAGGTTGGGCAAGCGAGCGGAGTCCGAAGGCAGAGGAGCCCCAGAAGTAGGAGAAGCTCACATTAGGCCAATGAAAGTAGGGGAAATCCAAGTTACGTGACACATTTATGTCCCAATAACACTGAAATACGAACAGAGAAAGTCTTCTTCTTGTGCAAATCGTCGAGGAGGCTTCCTTTTCTTTTAAACCACATTACATGGCTACAGGGCTCTTTGCTCCGCCTCATGTGCTGCAACTGACGTGGACAATGGTTTGTGGACATGGAAGACGAGGTCTGGGCCTGGCTTTTCCACTTTCCCTTCTTTATTCAATTGAAATACTTCCGACCCATCCATTCCTAAACAATTGAGACCGGCTCTTTCAGACTAATTGAACCAAAAGGTTCTTCTTCCGACTACAAATATTACGAACTCATTTCCTGGACATCTTCTGACTCGTTGACCCTCTTCATTAAACTTTAAGTACGTATGTCTCAAATTGTTCACCAGTTTAGTTAACCAGGTGCTGGCGGGACTGCATATTTCGAAATTGTGCCTGAGAATTTTAGAATAATGCATTCTTACGGCTAACCCACCTGTCACATTTTTTGTACGTATTGGTAAAAGCTAACTTGACTGAAAATATCACAACTTGTTTCCCATAAGAAAAGCATTACACTTTACAAATTTTCAGGGCTGGGCAAAATTATTGGCCAAAATCCCCTACATCTCGCCTTTAGAAACCCAAAATTAAAATCAGGTCATTTTTGGCTGTTTAAATGAACGATATTTTTTTATTTAAAATCGGGATTTTCAGTTAAGAATCACAAATTTTAAAAATCTTCATGCCAAATCATGCCATTTCTTTAAAATGAAAATCCGAAAATCAAAATTCTTTAGATGACCAAAATCATGATTTTAAAATCATTGACTTTCAAAATCAAAGGATTTTGCCCTGCTCTGCAAATTGCTGTTTCCGATTTTAAGTTATGCAGCCGGACTCTGAAGTTACGAAGAATACTTGTCATATTTGTTTCACCTACTCTCATCCAACAACTTAATTTTTGATGTTTCCAATTCATTTTTAACTATGTATTTCAGGTTGCTGCTATTTCAATTATACACGTGTTGCCAATCAGGCGGTAGCTTCATTTTTAGAACAAAATTGGTAGCAATAAAATTGTCGTCACGTGGTTGTTTCCAATCTAGCATGGAGTCAGTCCGTCGTATGACTAGCAAAAGTAATACAAAATTGGCCATTTTGAGTGTACTAGGAAACGCACTTAAGTTGGAATCTCCGAATAGAACTGGTCGGCTTTTACATTAAAGCGGGTTTGTATATTGTATTCCAGAGAACCAGTGGAGCACTAAATTATTTCGTCAAAGCCTGACACAGTTCCAAGATCCAGCCTGAGATCAGGTCTGAAGCCTATTATGAAATCTTGGGCTGAGAGAAGGAAAAGCCGCCTGTGCCAGGAGCAATTGAGCTGAGTTAATAAATCTCATTCTGCTTCTGAAGTCGCTCAGGGAGGCATGAGGCATGCAGAAGTTAGGGATCCAAGAAGAAAGTTCAATTCCCCAACTAGTCCAAAAGCCATATCCTCCGGTCTCATTAACCAGACTCAAGCTCCGACTACCTTAGTCCGGATCTTGCCTCTCCCTCCGTCTTCCAAGAAAGAAGAGATAACTTAAACTAGCCCACGTTAATGTAATTGTCAGAGACATGAGGAACGAAGGCGTGCATCCATTGCACGCATGCGGTGGATTGACTTAATTAAATCTCAATGGGCTTACTTCCTCCAGCTCTAATCGTATCGGCCCATTAAGATTTGAGCTATCCGTCTACCAGACACCACCATTAGCCAGCAATCCGGTGTCCGTCCTCAACATGCCACTACTGGATCATGAAGTATTTAGGGAGGTGTGCGTGAAGGCTTATCATATCCCGGTTCCTGACTCCCGTTGACAATCGAGAGCGTTTGAAATCCCGAACCGCCGTTTCACTTACCTATGACGGTGAGGTTCACTTTGGCATTCCGTGTTTGAGCCACACGGAAATCCACACGACAGCGGTAAACACCTGCATCTCCTTCCACGACGTTCTCAATGGTGAGAATGGCAGGTCGGGAGCTGGAATGGAAGTAGGCTCGGTTTCCAAAAACATTCTCGTCCGACCATCGCTCAGCTTGTTGGAAAGACCGGTCCCGAGCATCCACACTGGGAAAACAAGAGAAACACGTCTTATGAGAATCTATTAGTTTTGATCAGGAGAAAGGACGAACACTGCTTCACACGAATGTTCCAGCCGGTTCTGCGACCATGTTCTTCCTAGGCCAGGAAACTTGTGTTTGGGTTTAGATATAATACCTATTATCTGGGAAAGGATGTTTACGCAGCTAAGCCCCGACTTTGTTCTCCAGCTTTGCAAGCTATAGGGCAGCGGATAATAAATATTTTCACAGTGTGAGACTCGTTCTATAATCTGGGAGCTTCTGCGGAGGAGAGAAAGTGAAAAGAACATAACTTATTTAGTGAGCTCCCTGAGAAGCTCTATCAATAAATCAAGTCAGGTTTGGCGTTTTGGGGTGACATGCTAAACTTTACAAATACTTTGTTCTTCCTGGGCACTGAACGCCTTTCTCTTGGTCTTCCAACGGAAGTCGTGGTAAATAGGACTGAGCTCTTTTAGCCCAACACAAACTAACTTGTATCCAACTTTCGACACAGCGTTGGGCCACTCTCCGAATATGTCAAAGCGAATTTTCATTCAATGTGTCAAATGGCAACACCTATTAATTAGTTTCGAATTAGTTCAGATTGACTGATTCTCCATTGTAGCTCCAGACTCGCGCTCTCGTCGGACAGCTGCAGATGTGCAAACATAAAAGCGATTTGATGCCACTGCATGTAATTCTGGACCCTACACTACCTGGCGCGCACTTACGCTTCAAGTATTCTACGTCGAACCTTTTTGTAGAGTTATTTGACGTCCAGCTGGATTCTCATTAATTTTACGGTCGAGCGAGTGCTATAGAACAGGAAAAGGTTGCCACGATCTTATCAATATCTGTAAAACAGATATTCCAGCGAGTGATTGGGCAAGCTATGTAACTTCGGACTACTTCTTCTCAGAGTAGAGGATTCTAGAATTCAAACCATTTTTAACTCCATCGCCGAATCAGATTTACCTTATATTCCATTTTCGTTCTAACCCGCTTAATTAAGTATGCGTACTCCTCCACTTCCATAATTGTATTTATAAATGCTTGATATAAAAATATCAAACGTGTATTTCGAGAAAAATCTCCATAAATATACGAGCATCGTGTGTGTGCATAACCGAATTTCGAAGCACACTAAAAGCGCAACATTAAATACCTTAACATAAAAAACACAACTTAAAATCCTCACAAAACAAACTGCATCATAACAATCACAGCACTGAAAACATAAACTCAAGAACCATAATATGAAGCAGACACTACTTAAATATATTTACGATAGATGAAATTTACATTTTGTAAAGCTACTTCTGTGTATGTGTTGCAGTTTTAAGTTGAGCTTTTTATAGCGCCCGTGCATGTACATTGCACAGTCAATTTTAAACATGGATGAACAAATTAAACATGAAATTTACTTATTTTGATTTTTGTACCCATTCTCAGCATGAATAAATGATCTATCGGTTACAACAAATGCAATGCCGAACTCAACTTAACATGAACTGCACATGCACAGATGCCACATTTCCGATTCCCTTGTTATATCGCCATCCTTTTAGTGATCTATTTTAAGTGGAATTCTACATAGGTACAAGAACGCTGGCGTTGGCACACCGCCTCCTCAGAACAATTAGCCAAATGCAGAATTTTGCATACCCGTTAGCATCACTGGAGCTCTCGCATTATTTTGCAATAGTGGGAGACCGCTTAGATTTGCAGGAGCAGCGTGTAGCGTGTGAATGATTCGATCCAATGTGGGATTTTCAAACTAATTTCAACGAGCAAAATCGTATTAGCTATGCTTTTGTTGGTCACATTTTGAAACGGGCCCATTGAATATTGCACAGGACAATGATATATTGAAATGAAACATGCACTAACTAGTGCAAAAGTGACTTTAACAGTAAACATAATATTTTTAAAAAATTCAAAGATATCACGAAACTAATTGCAAGGGAAAGTGATAAGTTTTGGAACTTCTAGATTTATACAAATATATTTATAGTTCCATTGTATAAATACCTCCCCCCGTAAATCAAAGTTTTTGAACGCCCCTGTACAGATGAAGTCCCCCGACCACAGGAGAACCACTTGAGCTAGTACAGATGGATTCCCATTTAATTTAAAATTCGGTGTCCCTGAGCAACAGATAGGTGGTGCAAAGAAAATTTGTGGGTTCGTGAGTTGGGAGAAAGTTCGTTTGCAGGTGTGTAAATATATTGGAGAGGAAAGTTGGTGTTCCAAGTTCCAACTTGACAAGTATATCGTGGATCCGAGTGGCTGAGCTGGGAGAGCGAGTCTCGACCTGACTAATCAAATAATCTCATGTGATTCCACCATACAATATTGATGGATCCCACAACTAACTTTATCTGTCCAGACACTTCGTGAGAACCATCATGCTCTCACAGAATCCAATCTAACCAAAGACTTGCTTCCTCTCCTCCAAATGAAAGAAAAACCTGTTTCCTCCGTTCGCTCTCCGTCTTGATCCTGTTCCCAGTAGAATTCTTCCAGCCCTTATTTTCTCCGCTTTCCTCTTCAACTTCACTCCAGCCATTTGGGCTACACTGGGTCACAATTTGAAAACCTGCTCTATTTTTAATGTCTCCGAGAGGTCCCAGGACCTGGATTAGGAGGAAAGTCAGGAATGATAAATACAAATCTGTTTCAAGTGCGCTTAGACAACTTTTGAGCCTTTGAATAATTCAGCTTAGTTCTATATACCAAGCTGATTAAAGGCAGGAAGGCTGCTACTTAAAATAGGCCCACATTCAAACCTCCTCAACCTCATCACTTAAGACACTCGTGCTTTTCTAAATCCTCTATCACTCCCTCCCTGCCTCATCCAAATAATTTCTAGTGGGGATACAATTCACAGCCTGAGCTTTCAGTGCAACCAACTAAATATAAATACGTTACAAAGAGCTTTTTATTAGTTTTGAAAGATTTTAGAAAAGTTTTGAAACAGGTCGAAATAAACAATTTGAGCTAAACTTTCACAGCACAGGTAATACTCCCCATGGTACGTCATGCAACAAAAATTGGATTTAAATATCCATTTCTACCGATTTTTTTTACAAATTGAGCTTGCGACCAGTGTAGATCTTGTAGATTGAGCTTGCGACCAGTGTACAGCAGTTAGACCAGTGACCAGTGTAGACCAGTGTAGACCAGTTTAGACCAGTGTAGAAATATTTTGTCATTGTTTCAGAGTAATTGTCCTCACGTTTTCTCTTAATTTTTTCTCTCAATTCTCTTTTGTATTAGAATATTCGTTGATAAATTTGCATGAATTGAAATTGAGCTATTTCTATTTTACAGGTTAAGAAATAGGAAAAACCAATTGGTTTTACATAGTTTTATAAAATACATCGCGAGTACACAAGGTAAAATCTCTTGACATTTTTGTCAAAAACATGATACCTAGTTTATTATATATGCTCAATCTATAAGTATGCAGAGGTAAAGATTTTTCAATTTATAAATTTTGGATAAATGAAAAGCGATGTTCATATAAAACTTAATAAAACTGTTCATATAGTTACTTCTAGCCAAGTTTATGCTCTATGCAGAAATTTTTCATGGTTACAACTTTACCTGTGGTGAAAGCTTCAATCAAATTGATTTTTTTCTGTCTGTATCATACATTTTCCTAAATCTGTCAACATTAGTAAAACAACATTCGTACAGTGAATTTTATTTCATTACATATAGAACAAATCAAATACAAAAACACATCAATTTGGAGTGGACAACAAACTATTTGTTATCCAGAAATCTAAGTAAAACACTTGCCCTCTTCAGGAAATATTCATATTCATTCATACAGAATAGACAGACACTCTTCGTACAATATTTACGGCCGAATTGGCAGTTGCAGACAGCTCACCACTGGAAGGGGAAAATCTGCTATTATTTGCTGTACGAATATATCTTGCAAGCGTCAGTTTGAATAAGCCTTCTTTCCAGGATTAATGAGAGCCCCGGCCCCGGCTTGGTCAAAAATACAATTCAATTCAATCAGTAGCTTATAAAAATTTTGTATGAAGGAGTTAGCTCCTTTTGGCAAGTTGTTCTGACCCTGTCATCCTTGAACCTCCTGTGATATTTACCTCCTAAAGAATGTGGTACTTTTGTACACTTTTGGATGCCCGGGCTCTAGAAACAATAATAGTAATGGTAGTCTTTGTTGTTTCTGGGTTCATCCTGGTTTTGAGAAGGGTCTGACGAGAGGCCCCAGAGGATTGGCTCAACTCCTCATTTTCAGTTAGAACTCCGACTAATGGTTAATAATTCAAACCAGTGGAGTTTCTGCCACAGATACGCTATTCTGCTTACGGGAAGAAAGTTAGAGTTATAATATTGGGAGAGCAGAAGAAAAAAGGCAGAAATTTTATCCTTTTCGTCCGAACTGGCTTAAGAGAATGATAGGGAGAAAGTGAATCAAATTTCTTTTTCCTGAGACTAAGAGTCGACTCTTCTTCCATATAACTGTCAGCAAGATGTGTTTTATGAGAAGGAATGGGGAGCGGACTGGAGAAGGTTCTCTTCCATTGTTCCTATACACCGAAATCCGACACAATGGAGAAAATTAACGAGCAACTCTCTCCTTCCCTCTGCCGCCAGGCATGGGCACATCACACAAGAACCTACATATTATTGTGCAGGAAAAACAAATAGCTCCTTGCTCAGCAAGCACTACGCACTCCCAGCCGTTCGAGCCAGGCTTCTTTCCTTGTTGATTCAGAACCTCCTATTACAAATTACAAACTGAGGAAGATCGCATGGGACCTCGTTCAATCTCCACCTCCTGTGTACTTTCCAACGTCTGAGAAAGAAAATGAAGGTAAGCTACGGAGGTGATCATAACAAGATAGCCAAATGTTGATTTCACCTATGGGAAAACTCAAATGTCTGTGGAAGTTGGTATGAAAATAAGTTTTTGTTTCTATATTATGTATTTTAATGTATATTCCATTAGCACAAGGCCTACCATACTGAATATAATTGTGTGTCGCAGTTCCATGCTAATGATTCATCATCCTATCATGAAGTTCAACATAAATAAAAAAATAATAATTCGGCTGTGAGCGTGCAATCAAAAACGATACGTTTAAATAAGTTTACGAAAATTTTTAAAACACGAAGCGCCTTCTTTCTTTTTTGGCGCAGTTTTAGGGGCCTACAGGGAGCTAAAATTGACTATACCAAATATTGATCGCGAAGTGTTCAACCCAGGTTTATATACGGAGTTCACATTGCAAACTCTTCAATAAAACACCATTAGCTTCGCCTGTGATTGGTTAGTTTTTGTTTTGCCCTAGTATTCCTTGATGCAATGGCGGGAGCAAAAATACATTAGGTCGAAGTTCTCAGAAACAGCGTACTGAGCTGAAATTATTTTCGAAACGAATTGATCTAAAGAAATCTGTAAAATAGGCCCCTGATTTTTGTTACACATTAATGTGTATTTTTGCAAAGTGGTATTATGACATAGAAACGGAAATTGAGATTTATATTGAGATTTGTAAACTGTTTTACCTGTAGATGGGTCGTCCGAGGTCCTCTCGATACCAAAGAACAAGAATAACGTCATCATCGGGGTGTCTTGACGAGTTTGAGTCAATTGGAATGGAAATATCACATGGTAGATTTGCAGTTTCTTTTATAACGGCTTGAACTTCCACAACTGGAACTGCAAAAGAGCAAAGAACAAAATTATAAAAAATGCAATAATGAAACTCGCTGCAATTTAAACTTCAAAAGTCTAGTACTGAAATCGGCATAATGAGAAATGCAAAGCAGCCGACTCGAGAAAACAATATATATTTCAGTACATAAGCTTGATGCCCGCCCACGACTTCTCATTATTTCACAACTGTTCACTCATGTCATGACTGGGAGTATTCTCTGCCCTGCCAAAAGTATTTGCTCACTGCACTTAAATACTATTGTATAGCAATTGTCTTGCTAATTAATTTCATGTCTTTGCTGAATGCAACCCAACTTCGGAATAAAGGAGGAATTTACATTTGCTCAGTTGTTCAAACAAATCCTTGTATTATATTTGACAATCCCAGGACCAAAAAATGTGCATGCTTTCTGTGAATCCGGAGCGAATACTAAAGTTTTCTAGGAATATACGTAATGGCACTGCATATTACGCCTTTGTTCTAAATACTTAGTACTTGTCTTGCTTTATTCTGTACACCTTCTTTCACCTACAAAGTTTGAAGCTGACTTTAACCATGCTACTAGGAACAGGTTTCTTTGATGCTAGTATTGATTAATTTCAGCATGCAATTAATTAGTGTTTCACAGGTAACCAGGGATATCAGCCTCGTTCGTTCGTCCGAAATCTAGCGTCCTTACCAGGTTTCCAGGTCAAACAGGTTGCAATATTTTGCAATGATCGAATCTGAATGACACAGGAACGCCTTTGCATTAGCATTATCATAATATTTTTCTCGTTACTGGTTGACGATGTCACTTATCTTATCACGCAAGTAAGATTAACCTCATAACAAAGGATTTTGTTTAGGAATCCAAGTTCAGACCTTGTTATGGCGTCTGTATTTCGGGTTTGGTTCGGTCAAATTCTGACCCATGTGGGTGTGGAGCTTCTACTTTAACTAACCTAATCGTATTGAACTAACTTTCAGCATAGCCAGCTAGTATAAATATAAAAAGACTTACAGCTGCTACGTTGGACCTATTAGGCTACCGTAGTACACTATTTGCTTGACTTTCGGTAGCTTTCCAGTCTAGTCACCACCGCAATAAAGTTCTAAAATTAGGCACAGGTCTGCAATATTGATCTTAAGCCTATATCCCTGTGCTAAACTAGAAAACATTGCACGAGACGAGTATAGGGGAGAATAATTATGATTTTCCAACCCAGTGAGCCAATGCAAGTTACCAGGAACACAAGCGCACTATTCAGACATGGCCTTAGGTGATGCTGCGGATCAGCATTGTGCTTTCTCCTTGATGTGTATGACATGCTTATCAGTTTGAAGCCCTCCACTTCCAAACGTCCTTCAAAGAAGCGGAAAAGCAAATCTAGCCTTCACTCTACTCCCTTTGTATTTTCCTCAGCTACCACCAGTTGAACCCCTTGGATTTAGAACCTCAAATCAGGAAGAGAGACAATAGGGAATTGAATGGAAGAAAATAGGAAATGCATACAAACTGCGGAGTCCGAAGCTTGTACCGCAACAGAAGTGGTTCTTCCTGGAATGGACTCGAGGCGAACTACCATGTCTCGTAGAAATAACAAGTCCGCACAAAACTTTGTCTCGATCGATGGAAGGAAATTCCCTGAAGAAATTCACATGGCTGGATTAATTTCAAAAAAGCCCCTGGAACTCAAGCTCGGCTGGAGTTGGGCTGGAAAGACTTTGAAATCCCTGTTTCTCGTGGTGAGACAGACTAAGACGAGCTATAGGCAATGTCAATAGTATCGGACTGGATAAACAAGCTCGGATATTATGTGGGCTACCAAGTAATAAAAATTGTACACATATATTTCTTGACTCAGTTCCCAGCTTGTATCCTTGAGTGATTGTTTGAACATTGTTTGGATGGGTTACATCCTGAGAAAAAATACAGGAGCGGCTTGTCTCCAGTTTCATGGAAGAAGAGAAAGAAAGTTTACGGGATGACGAGTAAGGAGAAGACGTCCGACTGTGTGAAAGAAAGACTTACTGCGTCCTAGACAGGGATCCCAACAGTTCGTTTGTAATTCCATCAAGCGGACCACATTCTGATTCACAAAAAGCAGTTAAATCAAGAATCGCTAACCTCAGGATTTGAATCGGGTTCGGTGATTCGGTGCCATAATACGGTCCAGTGGCGGCTTAAATAATAAAGCGGAAGATATTGTTTCAGGTAAGTTCCTACCATGACCTTGGTTACCTATATGTAAAATTTCATTCATTGCCTGACCCTGCAAGAAATGGCTTTGCACGCATATTTTTATAAAATTATATTTAGAAGGGTGTAGAGCGATTTATATAAAATTATTTAGTCCTTGTAATTTTACGTTATTCAATCT
The DNA here is from genome assembly GCA_034694025.1 of Ceratophysella scotica. NCBI lineage: Eukaryota > Metazoa > Arthropoda > Collembola > Poduromorpha > Hypogastruridae > Ceratophysella > Ceratophysella scotica. The sequence continues at coordinate 13,033 of JAQFXZ010000208.1, read as the reverse complement.
TGAACGCATTGCCCGCAACATAATGTATTTGAAACATTAAATATTCAAATTTTTTCCAAATCGTCTGCATTTTGTGCTAAAAGCTAAAATTTTGACAAGCTCCACGTGAAATTAACTTTTTAAAATAAAATTGAACTGACTGAACAACTTCAACAAGCTCTGATGTTATTTAGCGAATCTCAGTTAAAAACTTAATTTTGCAATGATTAGTATGCAAAAGTGGTTAGTTTATTCCAGTTATTTGTGTTTCTTCTATGCCGAGCTATTAGAGACCCTAGATGGAAGATAAAAACTAGGAACTGGCTTGGATTTCCATGCCCATTCACTCATGTACTGGAGCTGGGATCGTCTTTGTTCGTGGAGGACAATAATAACAACAGAGAATCCGTCCATAAGTTCTTTAGCACATAAGGAAGTTTTTTGTGGCTCACATCCTCCTTATGATTATCTATGGGAGGATCTGAGATGCGGGTTGGAAGGTCGAGGCTCCAAACGAACGGAGAAAGGATCGATTGAGAAACTATCTCTCTCCCTTCCACACTGCACCACTTTCTTCCCACTCCCACAACAGACTCTCGCTTGCCAAATCGTTTTCTTCTCAAATCTCATGAACCCTTTTGTTCTTCCACTTTCAGCAGGAGAAGGCACCTAGTAGGTTTCCTAACATTTGTCGGAAAATTAACACTACAAAGGTTCGTATCCACGATCCACGTGACTTCACTAAGCAGCCGCCATTTATTCAAAATCAATACTAGAAAACTTGTACCGTAATTCGAGTGGAGGGTTTGGACTACAAGCTATTAAAACTGTGTTGACAAGGTTTTATACATATTGCCTAATTCAAATTTATCGCGTTATTTAACACCAAATTGTATTTGAGTCTTTACAAAGAAAAATGATTGATTCGAAAAAAGGTCAAATAAAAATTGGAATATTCAAATTACCTAAGTTATTTAGTAAATTAGTTAAAACTAATACCTTGAAAGTAGTAATCGGACTTGGATATTCAAAACAATACATGATCTGGCAAATTACTCGATTGGATTTAATGAACAGCAAAGATTATGCTTGTCAATCCGCGAGCGCGGTCTCATTTAACCCCAAAATATTAATAGAACCTCGAAGTACTTTCTTTAGGGTTCCCTAGAAATTCATGTAGTAAATCCTAGTATTTCGTATGGCTCAGTATTTTTGAAACTGCGTAGCGTTCCGCCATGTAATCGACATTGACTTAAAAACTGAACTGAAAGAACAATAGATCGAATGTATCAAGTAAATCAAGAGCATATTTAAAAAAAAAATTAAGTAGATTAACATTTTACTTAAGCGCAAGCCCTTAGCTAAATACCCTTTATAAATTTTGAGCGCGTGTTAAGAAACCTTATTCCGCCTAATGCGAGATTCTGATACGACAAGAAAGTCTAACCTTGCTCAAGATCATGAATGAATACACAGTGTAGGGAGAAGGAGGTACACTTGCACAGTACTACAAGGAGGCAAGAAGCCCGTAAGAAAACAACTCTCGTCTTTTCCTCGTCTCAACATTGATTCGGATTCTGCGTTTCAAGCCCTTGGCATGGGTTAAGGAGAAGAAAGGAGATCTGCCGAAAATATAATTGACTAATTGAATCACTTCGTCTGGGGATCGGAGGATAAGATAAGCTAAAGCCTATCTATTGACGCTCTCTCCAGTTCTACCCTTTCTCCATGTCTAAACAGAGTACCTATTCCGTATAATCAAATCATTAGTTTTATTTCCTCTCAGCCGATTTGAGATTAGAGATGTCTCTAGAAGGCTTGACTACAGATTGCCCTCAAGATTGACCATTCCCTCTCTCCGGCTCAAGTGTCTGTATTTGGAAACTAGTTCAGATTTTATAGTTTACGTCTTAAAGTTGGTTCATTAATCTAAAATTTCCATCATGACTCAACTGGAATGGCTATTTAAGTGAAATATGTCGAGGCAAGGAAACACTTTAAAAAATAATCAACTCACACATCCTAGCAGACGGTACTTTGTTATTTAGAATGGCTCTGTATAATCTCTCATTTCAATAAGGAGTAAACTGGGTTCTACGTAGGAAGAAGAGCGCTATTGTAGAAATTAGTTCCCAATCCTGGCACAAGGAGAGTAAGTCAGTTAGGAAACACGCTAATGGAATTTTCATAGGAGAAGAGGGCGGATAGAGGCCTGGGACGTAATATATTGAGCAATTATTATGCATGGAACACAAAATATATCCATTTAGCCTCTTGGAAAGTCACACGAAACTGAGTCAGTGTGTGCACTCGAGAGTTGGGAAAGTGTGCTTATCATCCTCCTCGCACGCATCCTTTCTCCGTCTGTTACAACCAATTTAGTGCCAGCCCAGTGACACATGCTCCTGTTTCCAGCCAGACTTGGTCCCTAAACTTTGCGTATAAAAGAAGAGAAATGGCATGTCTCATTAAGACTTCTCAGGTCGTTACCAGGCACTGAGTGGAAAGAATTATTTATTTATATTTGTTCCTCATGTTCCCTCCACTCTCGGAAAACTTAAAAGTTGTTCGAGTGAAATGAGAAAATTAGATTTCTTGAAAAGGGCAAGAGGGTAGTAAGAGATGAGTGCCTCATGCCTGATATGAAAAAATTAAATTTTTGAATCACAGCGGGGTTATGTCAAGCGGAAGTTACCGCACAGTTTTCATACATCTTCAACCTACTCAACGTACAAAAAAATCTTCCATTAATGCAATGAATACTGTAATTGGACGGAAATCTGGAAATTAAACACAGATTGGTTCATATTTTGTTTGTTTTACTGTCAATTTCAATATTAATTTACAAAAAAATTAGACTAATTCCTGCTTAAAGCGTCAAAAATAGTAAAACCCATATACAAACCGCAGAAATTGAAAGAATTCATGCAAATCGGCTATTGTCACTTTATCAGATTTCAATAACCTAAGTCAAAGAACTCGGACTCGGATATACTCCTCGTATGAAGTATAGCTTATCCTAATAGAACATAACGTACGATGAGAAGGACGTTTCATTGTAACCCAACGGAATGCCATTCCTGGTACTACCTGTAGACTGGCACGATCGAAAGTAATAAATTCGCCATTCGACACAGCTCTAGCATAGCATAATCAACATTCTACACTGCAAACAATTCTACGTTCTCCACTGCTTAGGGCGTATCTCAAATGCCAACGCTCATGAACAAAGCCGTTCATAATATATAATAGCTCAAGTTATCCTAGTAAGGCGTACTGAGTTTTAAGAAGAATCACCGGAAGTTCACCAGCTCAATTTTTGATGTTAAGCTCAAGCTGCCGGAAACAAGCTGTTCACTTCAATCTGGCCTTGACTTGTACTAAGGGAAGGAGTTGTGGTATGGCCATAATTGGAATTTGCTGAGATACAAGGAAAGTTTTGAGTGAGTATCACCACATCCATAATAGAGAAAAGTACCTTGTTGAAGCCTATTAGGAAGCCTTAAGTGGGACTGAATTTCTTTTTAGTTGGACTCCGAGACGACGTCTCCTGACGAAGGACACACATGCTCATTTGGGCGAGACCAAAGTTAGGTAAACTGTAACCACATTGTGCGGCCGTCCTCCTCTCCCAAACTTTGTTCCAATCACTCGGATGAGAGTAACTTTGAGTCGGGTCTAAGTAGGGATCTCACTCAAGTTTGTCCTCCCGGATTGTCACTAATGCTCCAAAGAAATAGGAATACAGTAAAAACTAAAGTTAAGAAACTTTGGGGGAGTTGATACCCTCTGGCATTCCCATCCAGCCAGTCTGGATCCTCCATTGTGAAACCCAAGTCCTTTAGTGCTCCTGGCACTTTCTGAATGCTTTCACTTTATCTCTCAAACATCTATAATGGGGCCTAGCGTATTAGATTAAAGGATACCGAGATCGTCTGGGGTATCAGATGGATGTATTATGGCGAACTTCGCAGGATACAGTGTTCAAGTGCATGCAGCCAAGCCACGCATCTGTAGCCGTGCTTCAAGCATACCACGGCCCAGGACCAGGTTGGTGCATTTGAAACAGGGCGAAAGTTCCCATCGAGAGAAGAAAAGTTTGGAAAGTGTTTCTTTTCTTCCTAAGCCCTATGTTATGGTTCGCTAGTAGTATTATCCTCGTCCACAGCAGATACCCTCGACCTGAGCCATCCAGAAATATTCTTTATGCGGTGTAGGTAGCACATGAGAGAAATGGGCACTTGACTCCTCTACGATTTACCGACCAGACTTTTCCCTCAACTGACTTCAAGATTTCTCAAAGCCTCAAAGTTAAGTTAACTCAGGCCAACTAGCTTGAGAGTCCTCCAGAAAGGAAATGGACCTAGGGGAGGAGGGAAGGAAAATCACTTTTAACTGTTTTAGTCTATAAGTAAGTTAGTTCAAGAAGAAAGGGAAGAACTTATTCCCACTTTAGCTTAATTTCAGTGCTCCGGTCTATATTATTATAAATTTGTCCTTCAGCAAATATGTATTAGCGCTATGCAAAGATAAAAGTCTTTCTGGAGGGCATAGGACCGATTTCCGGGTTTTCACATTTATAGGATGCATGCATGTCGGATTGAATGCATATACTTACACACACTGTAACATTAATCCGTATTTCACACGTACAAAGAATATCCGCACTACTTTGAATTAAGGTTAAAGCTGTTAACTCTAACGCGTTCGTTTGCACAAAACTGTAATCCTGTTTAAGCAGGCTAATATAATTTTGTACATGGTTTATCGTTATTCACAAAAAACTCAGCCCATGCCCCGAGAGAAGCGAAGAGTTATAAACGATTAATGCTTTATAGGCGCATTAAGATTAGCCCACTCACGCTTAATTCCACGGAATGCGGAAAGAGAGGTACTTAGGGCCTCCGCCCGTGCTAAGCGGAATGAGAAAAACATCCGTGCCGACAACCGCATTGTTTTAATGACTCGCTTAATTTAAAACCCAATCGATGAGAACTCGTTTTGTAGTCGACTACAGGAAGACTCAGCGCAGCCAAAGAGAAAGTTACATTACCGTTCTTCAGTCATTAATTTTATTTCATCCCAAAGCTGAGCAGAGAAAGAAAGTCTTGGAAGATGGTCTCTTCCTCTCTTCGCCTTCTTGGTGCTATGCGTCTCAATAGAGCTTTGGATTATTTTAGTACTGTGGACGGGTTTAATGGCCACTTCAATTTAATGGTAATTCTCTACGCAGCCTCCTCCTACTTTGCCCATTCATTTGATAAGGTCTGGTGGTTTGGTTCTATAAATAATATGCATATTGTTTCGTCCTGTCTTTTCTGCAAGGAGCTATCCAATGCACATGTACAGGGTGAATCACCAGCGCTTTCGTCCTTCCACAAGGAAATTGTCTTATTGGGTATGTATCAATGACACCGATTTTTGACCCATCTATTTTCTCTGGATAATCTTCTATTCATATGCTTTAAAAATCCAACAATTCGGGAATTACTATATTTATATGTTGTATAATTCTATATTCGAAATTAACACTAATAAAATAACATACAGAAGTACCTATATTTCATAAGTATAAATTTTGAATAGCAAATGTGTATAAGCTTCTAAGGGCAGCAAACAGCCAAATCTGCTTCTGTCAAATACTTAAAACTGCTAAACTGGAACTTAATTTCGTACATGTAAGGCACAGGCGCGATAACATTATTTTGTATAATTGATAACGCCATTATTATTGCGCTACTTCTGATACCCGGTGATGTCACATAATTACATATATCTTATGCGCACGAGATAAATGTGGCAAGTGGGCTTAAGAAAAACATTGGAATACAAAAGAAACCTGCAGTTTTTACGAGGAACTCTGTAGTAATCGTATGCTCTCATGCAGTTTGGTGTGGGAGAGAACTGTGGAGAAAGTGTGGGTAAAGTGCTATCTCGGCACTCCAGAGCATTGGAGAGTAGAGTTGGGAATCTGTGTGATACGAGGCAAGGACGGAAGTGGATAGGAAGTTGTAAGTTTCCTGGGCAGGAAAAGTGAGAGATGAGGATATGGAGACTCATCTCATTTTATTCTTTCAAGTCGCTTCAGCCTCTGTACTTGGCAATCCAGTCTATCTTATTATTATTATTATCATCCTCCGCTGAACCACTTCAGTCAGTAATGCTCCGTACAGATAGGAAGTGAAAACAAGGACGGGAAATGTGGAGAGAAGCAAGTCCTTCAGCTATGCTAACACGCTCCTAATACACTGGCTCTTTCTTTCTTCTGAGGAACATGCTCGGGTAATTTAAAGGATATAACTGTCTTCTGAGTCAGAAAAATTGATCCCTAACGTACAGATTTCCATAATCATTTAACTTAACTCTCTCCTCAGCTAGATTCTACGCAACAGCATCTATATTTTACTGCCTGGAAGATTTCTTTGGGGAATGGAGCTTAACGAGTCTCATTTTTATAATTCTCATCATCCTACAGACACGTGTGGTGAGAGGAAGGATGGTCGCATCGACCGAGCCTTAATTAACCCAGAGAAAGTTGCGTGCTTTCTTTTCAAACTGGAACACGGTTTTCGTGTTTTTCCTGCGTTCAGAAAAAGCCCATTGAATAGGATTGAGCATGCATTCTAAATTTATTAAGAGTTAACCCACGGCACTGAGTTTACATCATAAGCATTTTGCATCAACGTCCCTAACTACAGTAGAATGACTGTCGAAGTGTACAAACTAAAGCATAAGAAGTACTGTAAACATTGATGATTTAATAATATTTAAACTGCAGTTTGGATTGACCAATGTGTAAAATAAATATTCAACTATGTAGTAACGACAATGGCTCTGCTCCCATTGAAGCAATTGAAATTTTGCTGCCGCACTGAGTGCTAGTGGATCTAAGACAAACATTTCAGTTTTCGCTTGTATCGGCGTAAAATCTGAATTGTGTGGAGGGCTAACTTACGGCATGCAGCGTAACACAGAGATAAACCATAAATAAATTGAGTTTGAAAAATGTTTTGCATTGATTTTAAGTGGATCTGGAGGAGCATGAAGCTTTTGCCACACACGTCAAAAAATAGAGCGAGAGGATTTGAAATAAAGTTGATATTTATATGAAGCGAGGAGACGTGGATGGGCGGTGGAGAAAGTGAGCCGAGACTCCTTCAGTGGAACGCATGATAGGATAAAGAAAATGTAGCTTCGATCAGCAGATCAATCCCTGGCGTACTGCAAGCATTCAGTCATGACATGAGATGGATATGCTGACTGCACCTCTCTGATCTACTCAACCGTACACCGTCTATGTCTCTCTCTGGCCCGAGAAAATACATATTTTCCTATAAGGAACACAAATACCTAAATTCGGAAAATACAGCCGAGTGAGCATATAGCGAGTATTCGAACAGCAGAATGTGAACGAGTAAGTCGGGCTCAGTCAGAGAAATCTTTTATAAATACAAATTGGTATTCGTCTGAGAAAAATGCTATTCATCTCTTTGGGGGAAGCATATAGCAATGCTGCCATTCCCTCAACGTATATGGCAGCCTCGCCTGCAGACACACTACTTCTTGAGCATGCTCGAGCTGGGTTTCGAATAAAGCGTACTTTGAAGTAACTACAAATCATGAAATCAAAATTCAGCTCACATTCCACTTTGGTCACTTTTTATTCTCCATGTACAAGCCAACAACTGGAATGGAGAAGGGATGGAATTAAGATTCATGAGAAACATGTCCAATGCCTCTCTTTTTTCAAAAACCTAGAAAATCGATATTAAAATTGCATTTTTGTCTTTCACAGTAGCATAAGTGCATTCGGATTTGGAGGCGGTTCATGATCATCATTTCGCCCGAGCTGAATCAGTTGCCTTTCTGCGTTGTTGCAGAAATAATGTTGAATTAATATTTACAGTTTACTGTTCTAGGCGTTCTCCCGCATGTTTACACACTGGTTTTGATTTCAAATTAAATACATATGACCAGAAGCCGTATTTTCAACTAAGTTACTCAGTCAATATTGGAATATCACATTATTGTGTGTGGAAAGAATTAGGAGGGGAAAGGGTTATGGGCAAATGCTCAGATAAATATTGAAACTATTACAATCCTGCACGGATGAAAATATTTATCCCAATCTCTCCGAATACCACTTTCTCTATGGAGTCGTATCTATATGTAGTTTGCCAAAGAGCTATTCAAAGTCCCACTAAAACCACAGGAAACTCATATAAACCTCAACATTGAACATCCTGTCTAATACAGCTCTCGATTCATTTGATGTGTCTATGCTCCCTCCGCATGATCCTGTGCAGACCTCCAAGAGCCTTACCTACTCATCAAACAAATATTATGCACAGAGAGAGAGAGAGAACACACTTTCACCCTGTAAACCATTTGCCCGTCTCTGTCCACACGGACTATATTGGGCTCATCTTCATTTCAACTCATTACACGAGGCCTACCATGCTGAAACATATTCTGTTTCCTCTCGTTGAAAGGGATGACAGTTCGTCTCTCTCATTTCATCAAAGGCCTGCATCAGCTGAGTCTGTGAGGCTGACATTCTTATGTGGTTAGCCATTCCGAGGACTAGAAATCCCCGACAAAACTTAATTTATTGCTACCCCTGCCCTGTGACCTAGAAAACGAAATATTCCAAAGCCAAAAATTTACTATTTTTCTTATTTACATATTTAATACTCCACTCCAGAATACCATAAATGCTAGAGTGGTTTGACATGAGTATTGTTTGGAAAACTGCGCTCCATCTGTTGGCTAATAACGTACATAAACAAAAATGCGTAATTTTATACAGAACAAAATTTAAGTGACCATTTTGTGTGTAATTTATAAACTTTATAAACTTTATAAACTAAACAAATTTATAGACTGGCAGATTTAAGAAACTATGTACTAGAAAGCTAAACAAATTTTGATGGAAAATTAGACTAAGCTTTCAGTTGAGCTCTGTGAAACCGCCCGAAGGGCAAAGCTGTGGCAGTGAGTCATCAGGTCTTCCAGATACTTGTCGAAGGAATGCATGCGGCAATTGCAAAATGTGAGCGACGAAATGTTAGTACGCATCCTCGCTTTGACGATAAAGAAGACTAGACGGAGTTCGGCGGCCTAATAACCAAAACTGTCTCCCTGCCATTCCCACGTCAATGACAACAAACAGAAAGTTTAGCCTTAAATCTCTCTTGGGTCGACTGCGGAGCTCTATTCTGTAATGGTCTACCTCTTTCGCCATTTAAGCCGCACGTCAAATGGAGAGCAAACGACTGGGCTCTAGCTCCGCTACGTGACGAATCCTCACTACCTATATCAAAAACGACTTTCATAATATTATTCCCAATCTGTCATAGGCTGAAGTAATAGCACAGAAGGTTGATGGGGAATTGGGACAAAAGGAAATAATGGTCTGCCTCTCCCATTCTTCTCCAAGTCAACTCCCATCGTTACTGTGTACTTGCCAGTATTGCGCTGAAGGACCAACCTATTCCGTACATATTTTGCCTATTTTTCATTACTCCCAATCCCAATTGATTGGGGACACGAACGTGAAAAGTACTTAGCTGAACCTGGATCAACAATCATAAATAAAACTTTACGTCCACTTAATTCAAGTCTGATGAGGTCCTCCATTCTACTCAGTCAGCCGAGTCTGGCTCAATGGGCTATTGCTTCGAATTTATGCTATAAGCGGAGGGTTTAACTTATTATACTCATTTACCTCCACATGAACTGAAGAAGGACTTAATGTCTAGGTGGCGGCCTGGGACTTTCTCAAATGAAGTCGAACTCCACTAAATTGGATAGTCTGGCGTTCGTTGTTCAAATTCAGTGCCCTAAACACGATATATAGCATTGGTACGAGGCTATATTCTATTTATTCCAGATTTGCGTGCGTTCTGTGACACATTCCCAATGTTTCCTCCCTCACGGCTGCCCGGCTACAACTTATGATGAATATAACGGGAACGGAAGGCGTGCAAGAGTTAGGAACTGCCTATAAGTCAAATATCAAAGGAAATGGGCAAAAAATGCCCCAAAGTTCCAAGGTTAGTAACGAAGTGCATGTGAATGTGAACGCATACTTTTTAAATGGGTTTGTTCTCTCTGTCCTCAGTATCCCGTGCAGAAGTACGATTCATACACAGTAGGGTGGAAATAAAAAGTGAAAGAACAAAGGAAAGGAGAGGCCTTTCCTTCTTGCATACCCGGAATTTAATACGTCTAAGACAAAGGAACGACCAAAAACGGCGTCAGTCTTTCTCTAATGTTAATGAAGAATGAACTTTTGGCTTGTTATTATTTTCTTTTGCCCGCGGACACTTCGTTGATGACAGGATAAATGGACACGAACATTGGAACACGTTAAATGGCGGCTGATGACTGGCGAAATTGTGAAGTGACAAGAAATTGGCACCTCACTTTGCTGTATTTGTTTCTGCAAACACATGCTGGTTGTTAGAAATCGATCATGGCTAGTTTGGGTTAGGTAAAGAAATTGGACAAAAATACTAAAAGTTACAAAAAATACCTTTTTGCCTAAGTGACCCTTCGATTATAACATCCCCAAAGACATAATTAAATTATTACACTTCATCTAAGTGGTATGCCATTTCAATACATAACCAAATGGTCCCAGAATTGACCAAAGTTCAAAAGCTTGACAACTTAGATCACAGTACGTACTATTGGAGGCGACAGTGACGGTGACAATCTACACATAGCCTTACTTCAACCCGTAATTACTGTGATCGAGCTGAGTTGTAACCCTTTCGTTCACTTAGGGGAGGGTTTGTCATAACTTTCCACTTCCACCTTGTTATCCTGCCTCCAATTCCCTTATGCAAACCGAGAAATGGGCATGAATGCCGAAGTGGTAGATAAAAGGTTAAGAGCTCTACCCAAGATTAGATCATATTTGGTTGTCGCAGCTATTGAAATATGAGCTTAGTTTTTCACCAACACCAACTTCCCCACTGCTCGGTGAATAGGACGGAGAGAGTCCGGATTAACCCTGATTATCTTTATCAATATCACAGAGTCCGTCCTGGCGTTCAGCTTGACTTGATTCTACCCCTCCTCCTCACCGAAGGGATGGTGTGCCTCCTCCATTTGAAAGTATAGTCTTCTCATTCGACGAGCCATTCTCTGGAGACGGGAAGTCAAGTGCAACCGATTATCATTGTGTTTGCTCCCTGGTCGGCTGTGCTACACGATACCTTGGGCTGATACTGTTTGCTCTTGCTCTTTCAGCGAGAATGAAAGGAGATATGATCAACGAGTCGTTCCAGCATATCTCCAACTATATCAATTCCATGGTCATGAATACTTTGTCCACAACCCTTTCTTCAAAAGTATCAACTTTCCATTTCCTTAGGCAGAGGAGGAACGGGTATATATTCCAACGCTAGACCTGAGTTTCGTTCCAAGTTCCAAGGGAGGAATGGACAGAGGCATGTGCGGAGTAGACACTGGTTTTCCGTCTCTGTTGAGAAATGGGCGGTGGGGGAGGTTCAGTTAAGCTTCTATTTCTTCGACAGAAGCCTTTCAAGACATGATTCAAAAATGATTAAATTCCGAGTCTGAAAATGTAATAGAGACGGACTGAAAGGAAATATGAAAGTGAGCAGGAATTGGAAGCTTATGTAATGCAGAGAAAAAGGCATTGAAATAGTCAAATAGTGAGCACATACAAATAGCAACTCGTTGCTCCGAAGTGGTCAGACAGTCAACAGATCGATGTTAGACCCAGACATGTGCGTATGGACGTGTGTCCAGGGGTTGTGGGCGATCAGAGATTATATCCCTGTGTAAGATGAATGTGATGGGCGGTTGAGGATTGTTGACTGGAGACAGGAGAGTTATTATTATTACACGTTACACGGGAAATAAGAAAGAGAAATATGGCTCTTTCTCTGATTCTCTTATGATTGTTTGGGGCGGGTCATTCCGAAAAATGTTATGCCGATTCTCATATTGATGACTTTATGGGAAATTCCAGCTGGACAAAACCTCTTCCCGAGTTTCTCCCTGGTTGGAGGAGTAGAAGCCAGGGAAGAAAGGCTGACAGACGTATGGTTATTGTAGAAGCCATTCTGAAATTGTACTTTCTAACGAGCCGACTACGTCCTGCACTCCTGCTCCTGTTCTGGAGTTTATTACATGCGAAAAGTACCTCAACTCAGCCCTATTTTATGCTCATGGACTAACATTTAGTATCACTTTTTATCTTCTTCCCAATCTCCAACCCTATTTATAACTTCATCCAGGCTTTTAACACGCTTTCCACATATTCTCCTTCTCAGACATCAATGTGGAGTGAAAGTGGTACAGAGAGAGAAGCATTCGCTCAGCAGAAAAAAGAAGGACGAGTAGAGATTATTTGAAGAAGCATTTCCGTGTGCTCGACACAAATTAAGCTTTTGTTCTCCAACCCTCAGCCAACAAAACGACTCTTCTCCTCTCCTTGTATTTTCAATTACAAATAAAAGGTCTGAGTGCAGGTTTGGAAATGGGGAAAAGAAAAGTGCATCAAAATCACATTAAACTAATTTGGTCCATTTACAAGGGGCATAGTCAAGCAAAAACCAGACAGAGGAACAGATAGGGGAGAACACGGGAAAACCTTAGAGTTGTCCTCAAAAGTTTCAGCTCCCGGTCAATCCCTCCTCGTCTTTCCAATACCACGTGGCAACCTGCTCTTTGAATTCTATCATCTGTGTAGGGACACTGCTTACAAGCCATTTGAAAACATTCGATATTCAATCACTGAGGTGTCCAAGCATAGGGAATTTTTACATTACATAGAATTAACTCGTATAAATGGTATTTATGATCTACTTTGCCTAGGGATAGGGATGCATGAGTTCTTTGCTTGAGGTAACATTTAATATTGTCAACTTTTGATCAACATAGTCGATAGGATTACGTTCAACGCCCATTCCACTATTCCGATACTTGTTTTTTTTCCCCCTTTATTCAGGCTTCCACATAATAAAGTCATACAGAACAACATAAATAGTAGATTTAAAGATTGAATATTTCGTTA
>JAQFXZ010000207.1:0-25572 GCA_034694025.1 Ceratophysella scotica | reverse complement strand
GTAGAAAGCAAACATGGTGTTAAAATTAAATGAATCGGTTTCAAGTTTTCACCAATAAAAGCAGATTCGAGATTTTCTTATCCGAAAGAAAGGAAAATCTAATTAGATGTAATTTAAATTTAGTTTTTTTTTTCAAAGTGTTTAGCGGTGAGTGAGTGGACTTTTTTTGTCAAAACATAATTAAAAATACTATGCAGTATGTAGCATGAAAAATTTAAATTAATTTAACTGGCCAAATTAAAATTGCAACATTAATAATCGCAAATACATAAATGCCGCCACTCAGAAATCTTACCTAAAAAGCGCATCTTGAAAAGTAAATATTGAAAACCGCATAGCTTAATCTCAACATAAGAACCGCATAGCTCATAAGCACCAACATTAAATGTCGAAACAATTAATGCGTAGCATATAGCGTAGCGAATAAAATGTATCAAACTGGATTTGCCTTTGAGTGAGATAATAACTCGTTATTAACAATTAACATGTAATCGGTGACCAATGTTGAGAGCTCAGTTCATGTTGCGGTTTTATTATTGTTAAGTGTTTAGTTCCAGTTTCATTGTGGTCGAGTATTTAGTTCATGTTGCGGTTATATTGTGGTCGAGTGTTTATTTCAGGTTGCGGTTTTATGGTTGAGTTTTTAGTTCATGTTGCGATTTTATGGTTGAGTGTTTAGTTCATGTTGCGGTTTTTTGGTTGAGTGTTGAGTGTTTAGCTCATGTTGCGGTTTTATGGTTGAGTGTTTAGTTCATGTTGCGCTTTTTAATGTCGATTTAGTTAATGTAGCGCTTTTTATGCAGCTGTTTTTAGTTTTGCGGTTTTTAATGTTTATTTATTTAATGTTGCGCTTCTTAGGCTGCTTTTTAGTTTTGCAGTTGTTTTGATTTTGATTCGGCTTTTATAATGCTAATTTTCTGCTGCGGCAGTCATGCTACAGTAGCTAATGGAGTTTTAATGTTGCAGTTTATCTAATTTTGCGGTTTTTATGTTGCGGTTTTTAATTTTGCGGTTTGAATTTACCATTTCCTTCCAGCGCCTTAGCTCCCTTCTTGACTTTGCCTTTCTTGGCCGCAGATTTGGGTGGAACACTTCCTTCCTCTCCTTCCTCTTCCTCTTCGTCCAGGTCAAGGTCATCCAGAAGAAGATCCGCTCCTTCCCCTTCCATTTCACCCGCCGTTGCTGGCGCAGTACTCCCTTTCTTTGCATCCTTTCCTCCTTTTCCAACTTTCTTCTTTCCCGTTCCTTTTCCTTTCTTGCCCTTCGGCGATTTGGGCTTCTCTTTCTTCGGACTCTTGGGTTTCTTAGCTGAAAACAAAATTAATGACATGAAGTCAAAGTCAAGGTCAAGGTCTCATGTTGCCCCTTAAATCAATTTTTAAAGTTATATCACCTTTCTTCTTTCCTTTGCCCTTCTTGGCACCTTTGACTTCTACACTTTGTCCTTCTTCTTCATCCGTTTCGTATTCGCCGATTTCCTCTTCTTCTTCGTCGTCTGTCTCTCCCTTCTTTCCCTTCTTCTTCTTTTTCCCCTTCCGCTTTTTGCTGCCTCCTCTCTTCTTTCCCTTCCCTTTTCCTTTCTTGCCTGCATCGTTAAATAAATTGGTTAGTAGCCTCAACATGCCAATATGCGTCGAATTTCAAGTGAGTTACCTTTCTTTCCTTTTGCACCCTTTCCCTTCCCCTTCTTTCCTTTTCCTTTTGCGCCTTTCTTTCCTTTCTTACCCTTTCCCTTCTTCTTTTTCTGAAATTAAATTAAAATATTTCAAATCCAAGATAACGTAATTTAATACTTTTCACTCCATTTTGTATACAGTTCCAACCTTTTTCCGCCGGGCCATTTCATCTGCGAGTTCTTTCAGCCGAATTTCTTCCATCATATTTCCATATCGCCGTTCAACATCCTTCAGCTCACCTTCCACACGTCCAATCTCCTTTTTGTTCTTGTCCTCTTCAGCCTGAGCTTCATCGAAAATCTCTTGTCGAGCTGACATTTCACTGTCATATCGATCAATTACAGCTTCCAACTCAGCCTCAAGCTTGAACCTTCGCTTCCTCCATTGACTCTCAATTTCATTCAACTTGTAGCGCAAGGAAGTTCCGAATTTGAGTGCTTTTGCATATTGTCCATCCAATTGTTGAATTTCTTGGTCAAAGAACTTGGAGTTGAGCAGGTCAACTTTTGCCGCTTCCGAACTGTAGAAAGGAATTTTTGTGTTGATTAACTCACGTGTCACAATTACTTTGACTTTTATACGATTAAAGTCACCTGATACGATTGACCTCATGATGAGCCTGTTGATACGCTGAATCAATCTGACTAATCAGATCGTTGATATTCGTATTGAGCGTGAACATCATTTTCTGCTTCTGAAGGTTAAGGCCTTCAAGATCTCCCTAATTAAAATTCAGACATAAAATTATATGTGAGCCTTAAAAAGCATTGTCACATGTCACGTACTTCCAGTCCCTTCAACCGTCGAAGTAGGCGTTGCTCCCGAATCCAAGTTTGTTTCAAAAAATGAAGTCGGCTGATATCTTCTTCGGGAGACATGAGGAGTCGAGCATACATCAGCCCTTCCAGAATTTGTACTTGCGAGTAGAAAAGTTTCACAGCCTGAGTCACTTCCGGTTTCAAATTGTTCACGAACCACGTGAGTGCATCCTCGTTGAGTGACAGGAGTCGCATCACTTCCCGATAAGCTGCTTTCAGCTGGTCGCCCATGTACCTGCGAAATGTCAAATTTATCGCTGTTAAGCCTTAATTTAATAAAAACTAAGGTATTTTAAATCTCAATTACTGATCCTTAGGAATTCCAAAAAGTTCTGGACCCATCCACTTGGAATTAATGGCCGCCACACGCCCCATGTTGTAGTTCGCGGTGAGCAGGCGAATAGAACCCAGTTTGAAGCTTTCAGACTGATTTGACAGAGGCGCAAATTAAAATCGGCTAGTTAACTGAATAATCTTGATTAATCTCACCTGTTCGGGAAGACCAACCATACCCGGAAAGTCTGACGTGACTGGACGCTTTCCAGCGATCAACGCTGCCTTCAGGCTATTGGGACCATCATACGGAAAAGGATCTGTTACTTTAATCCGCATTTCCTCATCTTCTCCGCAAGAACTTTCCGAATCATCGCTACTTATTTGATACTTCTGGAATTTTAAGAAAATGGCGTATGTACCTTCGAATGCTCAATTATAAAATTGTGAAAATTGTCAAGTAGGTACCCCATTTGTTTCTTTAGACCGCTCATGCTTTTCGTAGACAACTCTGGGCACATCTGGACCATAGGTATTCTGTAAGGCTTGGATCCGTCTATTTCTCGCCATACGTTTTTCCATTTTTAGCAAACGCCTTTCCTTCCGTTCCAACTGAGATTCGGGTTGTCCATATTTGTTCAAACGAATCTTTCGAGTTTCGATTTCTCCAAACTCGTTTTTCCATGTTTTGGTAAGGTAGAGCTTGGAAGGTGTTTCCTGAACGAGGCGCCAGCCTACGCCATGTGGTTTGTCTGGTGGAGCTAGACCCTTGAAGGCCAATTTGTTTACGTCTTGAGTACTTTGGGTCAGTTCGTAGGTTTGGGGAGTAAATGACGATCGTTGACTGAGGGCCTGATAACGAAACACAATTATGTCAAAAATTCTACTTGCCGGTGATATGCATTCTTCTTATTGTAAATCAGGGCTGGGCAAAATCATTTGATTTTAAAATCATGATTTTGGTCATCTAAAGGATTTTGATTTTTGGATTTTGATATTGAAGAAATGACCTGATTTTGTGCTTCGATTTTTAAAATATGTTCTTTTGACCTGAAAAATCACGACTTTCAGCTGAATTGGTGATTTTAAATCACGATTTGATTTCAAAATCACAATTTTAAATGCAAAACACGTCGTTGATTTTGATATTGGGATTTTGGAGGCTAATTTTAGGTGATTTTGGCCAATGATTGCGAAAATCAAGTTCAAATGATTTTACCCAGCCCTGCTCAAAGCTCACCGGTGGCATAAACGTTGCAGGCTCCATTGACTTTCGTTGGTTTTCCAGATAGCTTGCCCGGTACTTTTCAAATGCTCTTTTATCCTCCTCTTGTGTTGCATCCAGCATAAGGGTGCTGGTTTGACCATGACGTCGATTCCGTTTATCCATACGAAGGAGAAAGAGAAGTTCATTAATGTCCTTTCGTTTGAGAGCATGGCGGACGTAGTTTCGGTAACGTCCTTCCAAAGCTCTGGTCACCAGTTGAAGCCGTTTCTTCTCAATGGCCTTCACCGCCTCATGATCCAAGTTATCATATTTCTCCATTTCCCGTCGCCGAATTTTAATAAGTCTTCGAAGAAACTTTGTTTTTTCAGGATCAGCCAAAAGCTTAGCAAAAGTGTCCATGAGTTCTTCTGGAAGTTGCATTGAAGTTCTTCGAATACTTGGTCTGGGAATGAAATCCATATTTGGATCCAAGTCGAAGGAACCTTGGCGGGAATCGTTGTAGTCAGATTGGTCATCCACGTCTTGTATCATGAATTGAGGTTCAGGCTATCATAAATCATAATTATTTGATTTTAAAATTAAAAATTGGTCAATTTACCAACATTAAAAATGTGTAGGTCGCAAATTCATTCGTGCAGTGTCAATTTACCTCTTCTTGGACCTCAAACTCATAATTCGGGTAGACAATTTTTAATTCCTGGAGCGGAATGCTCGGAACATGTTCTTGCTCTTCTTCGTCACTCTGCGTGGTGGGAGGGTCGGCCTCTGACGAGGAAGTCCTTACCATGTTCGCTGCAGAGTCTGTGATGATTACGTCAGCGCTATTTTCACGGGTCGGAGCCTGAACGGAGCTTGAGCTACCCTTCCGATCATCATCACCGCTGTTCCCAAAAAATCCGTATTCATCTGGAGCCCCAATGTCAATATCCAGGTCGTCATCGGATAGCAGTTGGTCCATTGGGTTCGTTTCATCTACAAAAGGAGGCAATTTGTTTTGAATTCAAAATACATCGAACATTGGCAATTCTATCCGTTTTCTTTACAAAAAATCATGTGCAATTTAATTGACGGACCTTCTTCTCCAGAAGTATCCTCCACATCTGTTTCCTGGACTTCTTCGAGGGCTACATGATGATGGTCGGTGTGGTAGTGAGTCTTTTTTCGTATTCGGGCACGCTGACGAATTCGAGCCTTTTTTGCCTCCACATCCTGTTCATGTTTCCGACGTGACGTTTCACGAACAATAGTTTCGTAGAAGAAGTCACGAATAATTTGATCCTTGACCATTGGAGATACTTTTGTTCCATAAGCCTCCGTCATCAGTTTTTTCATTGCTTGAATTGTGTCAGTTCGGGTGCGCGAAAGCTCCGCTGTACAAAGCAATAATTGAGATAATCAAGAATCATTGAGAAATGGCAGAGCTAAGCAAAATCATCGGCCAAAATCACCCAAATTTCGCCTTCAAAATCCCCAAATCAAAATCAAGACACTTTTAGCCGTCAATATCAAATCATCAAATCAAAATCAACGATGTTTTTGATTAAAAATCTTGATTAAAAATGAAATCGTGATTTAAGATCGTCAATGCAGCTGAAAATCTTGACTTTTCAGGTCAAAATCACATAATTAAAAAATCAAAATACAAAATCAGGTCATTTCTTAAAAATCAAAATCCGAAAATCAAAATCCTTTGGGTGAACAAAATCATGACTTTAGAATCAAACAATTTTAAACCAGACCTGAAGAATGGACATTTATGAGGCTTCAAGCTTACCCTGTTTCCAAACCTCCAACGTTTTCTCTTCATTTGTGGTCAACGGAAGCGGTTTCGGTTTTTTACACTTCGGCGCCTTCTTATTCTGCTCTGCCTCTTCACTTCCAGGTTCTGGAATTGGGATTCCTGCTTGATTGTACTTTGTTTCTGGCTTGGGCTTGTGTAATTGTTTTTGTGTAAATTCGGGATGATCTTCGTCTTTGAGTGGTTGCTCTGCATCTTCCATATGTCTGTACTCCCGCTTCTTTTGTTGTGGAGCATCGAACTTAATTTTGGTTGAACGAGCTTGGACACCTTGATGAAGCCGCTTCTTGATGTTCTGGAGCGTGGAGCCCATGAATTTGAAGGGCGGGGCTCCAACGTTTCGACATTCGATCCAATGCTGAAAATACAAATTGATTCGGTTTCAGCAATTCGCTTAAAGAAAAAAATGTTTTTTAGCTTAAATAAATTACCATTTGAATGTAGAGTAGCTGAAGCACGGCTTCAACGCATTCTTCGCCGAGGACTACCTCGAGTTCGAAATCTCCCAATGCCAATCGACTCATAATTTGTGGTAAAACGGCCAGGATTTCCACTTTTTGACAAACTCCTTTCAGAGAAGTCAGCATTCGCTCTCCTGTGAATTTTTGGTAATAAAATTCACCAATTTGTCACAGAATTTTGACAATACTTTTGTATTTGATCTAACCATGAGGTGAGACGAGTCGCTTGGTCATGAATCTCGGCACGAATGTAGATTTGAGTGGAACGAGTTTACTGACTTTGGGAACTTGAACCATAAGGGCTCCGAATGACGATTGTCGAGATGGTGTCACGGAACTGGCCAGACTGCCGCCTTGGACCTGAACCGTTTGGGAGCCAATGATCGAGACCCTCCGAGCCACAGTGGCAGGGCTACCATCTTGGTCCACGGGAGACTCCATTGTTTATATAAATATGCTAGGCTATTGATAATGCTAGCGAATTCTTAAAAACCCGCGGGTTCTGACGACATAGGCTTCATGCGAAGCCAGTTCTTAAATACCTTGATTGAAATTCTTAGTGGATTGAGTCTTAAGTTCTAATTGGGTTGAAGGAAGTACGTGCAAATTGTTAATTGCTCAAAATTATTTGATTTTTACAAAATCAGGTGAAAATATCTCAAAAATACACATATTTATTTATGCAAGCCGAGAACTTCATTAGATTTTATGGTTTGTTTTCAAACTGCCATGGGAATGGAAATGGAAACACTATTACGAAAGATTGCAGTTTGCGCAGTAGTCGTTGAGCAAATTATTCAAAATATTTCGGGATTTTGATGGAATTTATTCAAGTTTCAAGTTGAAATTTTAAACCCAAAGGAAATGCCCATAGATATATGAAGTATAGTATATAGAAGTCCTCTATATACTATACTTCATATATCTATGGAAATGCCTTATCCCAATCACAGTTTTGCAATCTGGACAAGGAGAAGGAATTCATGCAATGTCGTTATTCGTAATCCAATTTTGAGCAAAATTTTATTAGGAAACTTTCAATTTGCCGCTGAAACAATAATCTTGTGAAATTGCAATAATGGTTTCATTTTTTTATTCGTAATTTCTGTCTGTATTTGATATTTGAGCATGATAAACAAACATAATCGTGTGTCTGAAATGTGAAGCACGTGTCAGGCATGACTTGACGAACCTTGTAAAATACGATGCGTATGACATTTACACGTACATATGTAGAAGCTACTGCTGTTAAACTTCTTTTTGCGATCAAGGTCGATTTGATTATAGTACATACAATGTTGTGTGTTGTGCTGATAAGCCGAGTCACTGATAGCCCGGAAATGATGGGTTAGAATTGTTGTGTAATAAAATTAACTTCAGTT
Source organism: Ceratophysella scotica (assembly GCA_034694025.1). Classification (NCBI taxonomy): domain Eukaryota; kingdom Metazoa; phylum Arthropoda; class Collembola; order Poduromorpha; family Hypogastruridae; genus Ceratophysella; species Ceratophysella scotica. The sequence continues at coordinate 17,936 of JAQFXZ010000207.1, read as the reverse complement.
TTAACATCTCGTGTTTCATGCTCCATTCCCAATTCCCACTGTCTACATATCTGTGTATGTCCATGTCAATACTGAGTTAGTTTGGGCTGTCACTTCCACCAAAAGGAGGAAACTGGACACAAGCTCAAATTCTTTGCATCTCAACCTTAACTCTGTGTTAAATTCCAAATACGGGTCATAATTACGGTACTTCGAATTCGCACATCTTCAGTTTCAACGTTACGATAGTTCCGTACCGTGCTGAAAATCATGAACACCAGCAGAACTTATATTCCGTGGTCATACACGGAGACGCCAACAGGAGACCCCATTTTCCCCTTCGAAAATTTTGATTTGGATGCAGCGAGAAAATGGATGGGAAAGTACGGGATCCTAAGTGTTCCAATCTGCTTCATTTACATTTTCCTCATCTTCAGAGGTCAGAGATTAATGAAGACCCGACCAGCTTTTGAGCTCAGACGGACCTTGATAGTCTGGAATCTGTCGCTAGCCGTTTTCTCCATTTTGGGATTTGTCAGAATCGTTCCAGAGTTCATTCATCTGCTCAGTCAGCCAAATGGATTTCACAAGACAGTTTGTAGCAGGTAAATCTGCCGTAAAATTCGAGGGTTGTCTCATTAATTTTGAGCCATTTTGGAAATGTTGTACAACAGACAAAAATGAATGAATTCAGCAGAAACTTCACCGCAGGAGAAGGAGATGTCGCAATCACTAACCAACCACACAGAGTTGGATAAAAATATTCATATTGACAGTTTTACTATAAATTTTAGTTTTAAAAAAAAAAATACAGATAGATATATAAACTTTCAAAATCTTTACGTCTGCATAGTTTTTTCGCCAATAATCTCCACAATTAAGCAAACATGAGCTAGCATATTTTTGGCAAACAGTCAAGAGATTACACCAAACACTTTATAAAAATTGTCTCGTCTTGACGAGAACGCATAAACGATTACTGTAATGTTAAAGGAAAATGAGAAACAAAATTAAATAGAAAAAGTAGGTAGTAAAAGATATTTTATCCATTTTTGCTGTAATTTATTAAACTTTTAATAGTTTAAATTTGCTAAAACTTTCAGCCCAATTTATTCTTTTTTTTTTCGATTTTACACCTTTTCCAAATTGACCGAAAATTAGTGGAAAAAACCCTCGTATTGGTACTTGGTTCCATCAATGTGATTTTATTTTATTCGAAATTTTGCACAGGGAAGGTCACAGCATGGCGGCAGCGTCTTGGAGCTGGTTTTTCGCAATATCTAAAGTTGTTGAACTTGGAGACACTGCATTCCTTGTACTTCGAAAGCAGCGGGTTATTTTCCTTCATTGGTAAGATAAATCATAATTATTTTTGTCGCTAGTGAAATGATTTATAATTTAAATTTGCTTTGATTTGTTTAAAAATCAGGTATCACCATGCAACAGTGCTTTTGATTGTCTGGATCGGATTTTATGATTACGAACCAGCCGTTATACGATGGTCAGGCGTTATGAATTACTTTGTGCATTCTTGTATGTACACTTATTTCATGCTCAAGGTAAGAATCTGATAGCTTACAGAAATTCCTAGGGCAAAAGTGTTGAATAATTTCAATTTGTAATTTCTACAGGCGGCTCAAGTTAAAATTCCGAGGAAATTCGCTAGTCTGATTACTGCACTTCAGTTAACCCAGATGTTTATTGGCCTCTTTATCAACTTGTATTCGGTTAAAGCAATGAGTAAGTTAGATGCTATTTATGTTCTTATTTGATATCCTATTTCATGTACAATTCAAAAACTACGTGACATTTTGTTCCAGGCGAAGGTGATGACTGCTATCGCTGGCACCTAAACGTGTGCTTCATCCTAATTGTCTATGCAACTTACCTGATGCTATTCGCCAACTTCTTTTATAAAACCTATTTGAGCAAAGGGAAGGCGGAAACAAAATCAAAAAGATTATAATTTATAATCACGTGCTAAATATTGATATTATACTAGTGTCGTAGAACTGATTATCATCAAATGCAGCATATTTTGTTTAAAAAATTGACCAACCAGAATCAGTATTGAAAAAGTAGTTCAGAATTTGAATGAATTGCAATCGGAATCGATTTCAGCATTAAAGAATTCGTATTGACATTCATTTTAGATTTTAGACTTGCAGAATGCAGAAATATTCGACATTCGACATGGTAAATATTAAAATCACGTGACTAGGACTCTCTTGATACACGCTGGACATGTCAATGCTAATTATGGATTCATATGGAAGAATAATGCACGTATCTTCAGAGCAAATAGCAGCTTTTGTGTCTAGTTCTCCTTTCACCTTGTATTTATTTTTACGCACAGCAATCTATTTCTTACTAACAGAGTTAGCTATAATTGGCATCATTTTATGCAAAACACTTGTTTACGTCATCGTCATCAAATATCAAATCGTAACATTTAACAAATGGAGCCTGGAGCCTACCCGATCCAATCGAGTGCTATAGAATGATATAATTCGACCTTCAGCAGAAGAGGGTAAATTGAAAGTTCAATCTGTCACACTTCAAATTCAAATTGCCACTCAACTAAAGTCAAAAGTCATCAGAAGATAAAGCCGAATCCTTGATTTCTTGCTAAGTAACGTGTAACACTGAGAGGCTTTACTCGTCCAACGTCCAATACCCAACAACAGTGAGACAGTTATACAGTAAAGTAGCGTGATATAGGAAAGCTGTTGGTAGATTTTGAAGCTCACATCTAGAAACCTGCTGTTTTGGGAGTCAAAGTTCCACTATTGTCGGAAGATTTTTGAAATGGCAGAAAATTTTGACGTTGTTGTTGTTGGGTCCATTTTCATGGATTTAATTTGGTAAGTCAGCTGGTAAACGGCGTTCTTGCATATCTTTTGAACAAAATCACAAACCACGTATTAAATGTTCGAATGCAAAAATAAACTACACGTTCTATAACTTTAGTTATGCCGATCGGCTTCCTGCACCCGGAGAAACAATCGAAGGTTCCGATTTCAAAACAGGATATGGAGGTAAAGGAGCTAATCAATGTGTTGCAGCCCAACGGGTTGGTGCAAAAACTGCTTTCGTGGGCAAGGTAAAACGTTTTAAGCATTTCAAATTTCAAGAATGTATGTGCGTACATGTATTAGCCAACAATATGTATAATGTGGACATTGGACATGGACATTGACTGTGCCCGACGATTTAAATTGTCGATCAATTTTCGTAGTGACTAGTGACCGACTAAGCTGCATTTTACACCTCGCGTGATTCGCAAATAACCTGGGGTAATTGAATACAGGTTGGACGAGATGCCAACGGTCAACAATACTACGATAACTTCAAAGCGGAAGGTGTTGACGTGGAATGCATCAAGTTTGAGGAAGGTGTACCAACTGGAGTTGCCTCGATTATGGTTGGAGCTAATGACGGTAAAAGACAGAAGCATATTCTGAAATAAAAGTGACGAAGTCGCTTAGGTAATTACGTAATTTCAATTCCGACAGGTCAGAATCTAATCGTCATTGTTCCTGGAGCTTCGGGCCAAATGAGCTCTTCCTACGTCAAATCCACCGCTGAAACTTTAATTTCCAAATCCAAGGTGCTAATTTGCCAATTGGAGGTTCCTCTGGAATGCTCTTACGAAGCTCTGAAATTGGCGAAGCAGCACGGAGTCCTCACTATTCTAAACGCTGCTCCTGGAGTTGCCAATTTGCCCAAGGATATGCTTGCATTGACTGAGATTCTCTGTGTAAATGAATCTGAGGTAAAATAATGATTTAAAGCTTTGAAAATGAACACAGTTTTTGAATATCTGACTTTTGGTCTCCATAGGCTGAAATAATTACTGGAATCGACAAGATCGACGGTGAAGAGCAAGCCAAACGTGCCATTAATATTTTGATACAAGACTGGAAGTCTAATAGCGTAATTGTTACGTTGGGTTCCGCTGGAGCTTTAATCTGGGACAAGGACACCAAAAAATTTGAAATGATCAAAGCTCCTGTGGTCAGCCCTGTTGTGGACACTACTGGAGCTGGCGACTGCTTTGTGGGAACACTAGCTTACTGCATTTCCAAAGGAGATTCTCTATCTGCTGCTTCTCGAAAGGCTGTTCACAATGCATCCGACAGTGTTCTACGGAAGGGAACGCAAAGCAGCTTTCCACGCTGTATTATTCAAGAATAAATTTTTGCTTCTTCCGTATTCCAGATTCCAAATAAGAAATTCCATTAATACCAATTAATACATATGTACATAAAGAATTAATGTACTGTATCTTTTTTATTGATGGTCAAAGGTCAAATTGTTCAAATGCATGTTTGACCACTTTTTCAATTTTTGCATTTAACCAGCAATAACACAAACATTCTATCGTGTTCCAAGATTTAGCAATTTATTGCAGATCAGAGTAATTAAAAACCGTTACCAATATCGCATCGCAGCCCTATCAAGGTCAAAAATTCAAATTCAGGTTCAATTCACACAGCGTATATATTTGTTTACCGTATCAAGTGGCATATTCTTAAATCTTGCATGCCAATTTGTACGTATAGTGCTAATGGGACTTAATTTGCCGTGTTTTTAGTTAGGTTAGGTTGTGCCGAGACGGGAAATATAATGTGACAAGTGGTCAGCCATAAGAAAGCATTTCGTTGCGGACATTCCCATGTACGATTTCAAAATATGCTGTCAAGGGACGTTTGACGTCACCTGCCGATTTCAATAGTATTTAACACTTAAATTGAAACGTGAGCTCGAATAATATAAAGTTTATTTCGTACATTGACTTCTATTTCCATTAAATTTGGGAACAAATGACTTTAATGCAACGACCTGTCGCAAGCCACATCAACATGAACTTTACCATTTTCTATTTCATTTCACATCCAAAGTTAATTTTAGTGCTTTGACGACACATTGAATTTGACACTTCAATTCGCAATAGACAATGGATAAATTCTTCATTCTTCTCGAACGTTTCGGAGCATCCAAAACACACAATTTAACATTCTGGCATTATCTGATGAGAGGATTCGCCTAACAGCTAATTGAATTCACGGAAATAAGCAACCTTAAACTCCAGCTACCACACCACATGCCTCCCTGAACAAGTCGTAAAACTCTTTCGGAATTTGATTCCAATAACAACATCCATAGAATCGGGTGGGTGCAAATAATTACAACATAATAAAAGTGACGCTCAACTTCGTACACAGTACGTCTCCTTCAACACAGGCAGAAAGTATTTAAAAATTTGCAAAAGGGACATGCATAGGTATATTAGCAAACCCAAGCGCTTTATAATGGTATAACGGAACTGTAGCGCACAAGGCATTTAGTTGGTTGCGTCATATTCTTACCGCAGCGACAGGTGTTCAGCTCTTTGAAGCCAAGTGGGAGGTGGATTAAATACCTACCCTTTTCAAATTGAACTTTAGCTTCCTTCAGCGAACCAATAATTCGACAGCTCATCCATTGTCTGAAGTTTTTCAACAGCTTTGGCTTACCTTCGTTTGTCATTTACCAATTCTCAGAGCATTTTCCTTCTACGTGGAACTCAGAGGTGTAGACTTGGACTGTATTAACTACTTCAGTTTTAACAGCCGTACCTCATTTCTAATTTTCAATTATAGCGAGCAGACTGTGAGCTTGAATCTTGAACTTGAATTCAGGTAAAATCTGTGGAACTAGGCTTTAGGCTTCGATTATTTGGTTCAGATTTTCTAAATTTTTTGAGTTAGAGAGAGATCCACAATCCACAATGCCATCCGGGAGTTTTACTATTGCGGAACAAACGAAGAAGGATACTTGCATCCGAGTGCTACTCGGAGCTTGCTTGATCGTTCTGATAACCGTGGCCATTTTTATCGGGTTTCTAGCCTTCAAAACGAATCAGGAGGCTTTGTACGGTAATGAACAAATAATGCTATTGTCATTCTAAATTCTAGTCTTCGTTAGCGGCCGACCGAAAAACGTATTTCCAAAATTAGCTCACATGGCATGCCGAAAATCGAAATACAGAGGGTGAGGCAGCGTATTTGAGACAGACAAAATTTTCTCCTGAATTTCCCTGCAGCATTAGGGCGATGGGAGATGTTCGATTCGAAAAACTAAGCAATTATTATGAAAATAATTCTTTTGTTTCGAAAAAAGGTTATTATATTCTAAATTGTTGAGTATTTCGAATGAAACTTTTCTCTCACCTTCCCAGTTTTGCAGGAAATCTTAACAGAGCAAGATTTGTCTCAAATACGCTGCCTCACCCTCTGTAAGTCAATTTTTGATGAAATTATGATGACTCATCGTAATAATTCCTACAAAGTTCTAGCATATTCTGCTACTAAAAAAGATAGATCTTTAGAACAATAGATACAAGGATCTTTCACCTTCTCATCATATGAATATACTGTAAGGAACGGTACGGTTCAAATCATTTCTTGACAATGCAGGATGTCCTAATCCTGAGCTGGATCCTTATGGAATGTCCAACTGGAGTATGGGAAGTGAATCAGTGGCGTTTGGATGCTTTCCAGGTCATGACCTGGAGGGTCACGCGGATAATATGCCTATTGTCTCCCAGTGTGTTGGCAAGGAATGGGTTCCAGCACCACCGGCTTGCGTAAGCTCATTTATCACAATTTTATTATTGTGTTTTTGCTTTGACAGATCCACAATTTATCTAAACCACAGAGCATTGTTTACGCTTGTCTCGTTTCAACTCAACTCCCTAGAATATTCTTGGAACACAAAGTGTTAAGTGTGCATTTCATGTGCAGAAACGCTGACATTTATTCATTTTAATACAGAAAATAATGTTATTTTAAAAAAAGGTTTCCTATGCAAAAACTTTGTTTTTTCGGTGGCTTGTTGCAAACTTTTAAAGTTAAGCTCACCACGATTCGATCTGGCTCGAATATCCAATTTAATATACTGCAGAATTTTGCATATTTCAAGGTTTTAGTGCATATTTGCAAATTAGGATGCTTTTTCTAATTTTGATGCATATTTTGAAGTTTTTAGCATATTTTTGCGCTTTTAATGCATATTTTTTTAAGACTTTTTTTGGAGGTTATTTTTTAATTTGATTCGTTTTCTATTCAGACATTTTTGCAGTTTTTTTTTAGTTTTGTCATAATTAATGTGTTGAAAATTCCAAAAGCATTGCGGCTTGATGTCAATATGACGTTGACGTTATAAAAAATTGCTTGAGCCTGATTTCGTTTGTAATGAATTGGCATTGCTTTTATGAAATTCAAATGCATATCTTTATATAAAAACTGCTTTCGTTTTATAGTTTTTCATCGAAATTGCTTTGTTTCATTTTTTTCATCAAAACTGTTTTTGTTGCATATTTTTGCATAAAAGCTGTTTTTGTTGCATATTTTTTGCATAAAAGGTGTTTTTGTTCCATATTTTTGCCTAAAATCTGCTTTTGAAGCATATTCTTGTATACAAACTGTTTTTATTGTATATTTTTGCATAAAAGCTGTTCTTGTTACATACTTTTGCATAAAAACTGTTCTTGTTGCATGTTTATACATAAAATCTATTTTTGTTGCATCATTTTTGCATAAGAAATGTTTTTGTTACATATTCTTGCATAAAAACGGTTTTATTGTATATTTTTTGCATAGAAACTGTTCTTCTTGCATTTTTTCCCATAAACTATGTTTGTTGAATATGTTTGCATGAATTGTTTCCTTTGCATATTTATGGCGCATGCTTTGTTGCTTTTAGTGCATATTTCGAAATTATTGATGCATTTTTAAAGGCGTACTTCGACCACATTTTACTGAATACGATCAATTTAGCTGTAAACTGTAAATATAACACGAATACTTTTAGGCTGCAGTTCCGATACGATTGGACTGCAGAGTGGAACAGAACGGATTGGAAGGAGTAATTACAATGTGGCAAGAAACTAATTCCACACCAACCCTGATCTATGGCGTCCTGAACATAACCGATGTGGATCGTTCCAAGCCCGTTTTCTCCGACAACATTCCGCTTTCTCGGGCCACATGCTCCATTTCAACAGACATGAACCTGACCATGCCCCCGGTGGAAATAACGCCTGAACAGGACATTGCACAGAACAAAACTCAAATTCGGTTCAATAGCACCCAGCTCCAGGCCTACAAGAAGTCCAATATTCGGGTCAATCTTATATTCGTGGATAGTGCTCACAATATGGTGGCTTCTATAGTTTCTGTGACTCAAGGTTCTGTTTACGTCAATTTAGAAATTGGGAGTTTTTAGACTTTATGCTCAATTTGAATATTTACTGTTTTAGGTGACGTCACCCTGATCATGAAGACGACAATTCCAAAACAATGGCACACCGTGGACGGAAGTTCTAGCTCAAGCGCTAATGGGCTAATTGAAGGCAACACGGAGCATTTGACTACACCACCACCAACGATTTTGACATACGACACCGAAGCTGAAGCTGAGGCCGAGTCAGACACTGAACCTGAATCTCTACCAGCACCGGAGCAGTGATTTTTCAAACATCTAGCAGCAGTTATATTTAAAATCAAATGCTGGTATACTCGTACATGCGACATATGAGGGTTAGTCCATTAATCTTTCTTCGTCTTTGAAAAGCTGTAAAACTGACAAACCTAAATCAATTGTGCTGAAACTTTCTCCACAGGCAAAGTAAGAACCGAGTTACATTGCAGCAAAAAATTGGGTTTTTATTACAATTTTAGAAGATTTTTTGTCATTTTTTGTGTGGAAGGTTCAATACACAAGTTTCACTTTTTTTTTTTTTTTTTGACTTTTTTCATCGCATTTTTTGCTTTTATTACAGTAATCGCTGATGGGCTCCTTCCAAGACAATAAAATTCTAAAAATACGCTTAAAATTTCGTGAATTGTGAAGACCCGCTAGGTATTTCAGTTTCTCTTTTTTTACAGAAAAAATGCTTTTGCGTAATTTACAAAAAATTATTCGCATGTCCTGCTTGGTAAAATTACTTGAAACTTTGTCAGAAACATGGCAGTGCATCCATAACTGCTCAAGTGTTGAAAAAAATTGACGAAAAACATGCAGAGCAAAGATTTTGAAAATGAATACAACATCAGTTGACTAAAAATTGTAATACAAACTGTTCATACGGAGATTTTTACCCAATTTTTTTTGCTGCAATGCAACATAGCTATTACTTTAACTGTGGTGAAAGTTTCAGGTTTCAGCCCAATTCATACGTTTGTCAGTTTTGCAGTCTTTCAAAGACGCGCACGAATAATTGAACGACCTTCGTATGCCTGTCATTTTTCCGAAATAAAATGCTATATTATAACAATTTTTCGAATTGGGATAAGAAGATTCCGATATTGACTACACACATTTTTTTAATGTTTTTTATTTATTTTAACTACTAAATATTGTTTCACTCGGACTAAGATTCATAACATAATTCATAAATTAGGAGCTAGAAAATATTTTGCATATCACAACAACTTTCTACAGTTATTACCTGTTTGGCATGAGGAACAAAGTCGATCATCGATCAAACACTCGGAGAACATAGAAACTTGAAATTAACATTGGTAACTTTTGACTTTTTGACTATGAAACTCGAAACCAGGCAAAAGTACGTCCACTGACTTGGGCACTGATATACCCCGAACTTTAAATAGGGACTTTGACATTTAAGGAACCATTATTTCACTTGCTTAAGATATTGAATTGCATTACTTTGTTTTGGTAATTAAAACAGTATCAGACTATGAGAGGAAGTTCACTCATTCCATCGGAGGGCTGCCGAATCACGGTATAAAATTCTCATACAATATACAACAATAAAATGAGATAAAAAGAAGATACGCTAAAATCTAAAAATTCAGTAAATCTAGGAATGTGAAATGGTAAATAGTTCTGAAGAGGAACACGTTCAAGATATTTAAATTCCAAAACCGTTTCAATTTTGAGATTTTTTGATAGAATGAAAGAGGTACAGGATATGGAAGTGATACTAGGCTAGAATAGTAGTTGAACAAAAATACACGAAGTTAAGGTTAATATGTAGTAGTTTTATGTAGTTGGATTAGATATTCACATCGGGATTTCTACTGAAAAGCTAGACAGTGTCGAATAATTGACGGATTTCTTCTAAACTTTGGAAAATATGTTCTACGAATCGCTTGGAGGAAGTATTTTCACTTGAGTGCTTGGAGGACACATGGAAAAATATTTTATGATCAGAAGGCAACATATACGAAACTCCGTAGCCAGCATCGCTCACGGGACCAAATCCACCGCCAGGTGAATACTGAAAATTCCATATTAAATGTATTACAACATTGCTAACATTCTGAGCCGTGAAATTTCAAATACGAGGGTTGTTTCATTAATTTTGAATTTTTTATGAAAAACTGTAAAAAGAAATGAACGAATTTGGCTGAAACTTTCAACGCATTTCGGGTAATACCTGAGTTACATTGCCACAAAATCTTGGAAAAAATTACCTGGACAGTTATATAAATTTTTTTGTTTAGTATGGCATTTTTTCATAAAAAAATTCAAAACAAAATCTTTGTCTCCGATAATTTTCGTCAATTTGAAAAATGGGAAACACTTTCGATTCTACAACTTTTTCGACTTAAATTCATCCAATTCATTCGATTTTTTCGGTTTTACAACTTTTTTCGACTTAAATTCATCAAATTCATTCGATTATTTCGGTTTTACATCTTTTTTCGACTTAAACTCATCCAATTCATTCGATTCTTTCGGTTTTACACCTTTTTTCGACTTAAATTCATCAAATTCATTCGATTTTTACGGTTTTACAACTTTTTTCGACTTAAATTCATCAAATTCATTCGACTCTTTCGGTTTTACGATTTTTTTCGACTTAATTTCATCAAATTCATTCGATTCTTTCGGTTTTAAATTCATCCAATTCATTCAAGTCTTCCGGCTTTACAGCTTTTCAAAAGAATTGTCAAAATTAATGAAACAACCCTCGTACGAACTTATTTACCTTATCTTTAAACAAGATCAAGTTGGCATCGGGAACATGCTGCAATTGCTGCTGCGGTTGCTGACTAGTTGAGAGAGTCCATGGTCGCATAAGGATCTTTTCTAGAAATTCGCTTTTCTAAAAAAAGAAACCTCTTCAAATTAAAAACAGCCTGTACTTAATTGAATGAAATCGTTTTCATGATTTAAATACTTACATAGCCGAACCCTTTGCAAGTGACATATAAACCGAAAAGATGACGATCAATTCCCTTGCCATTCATCGAGTCACGGTAGAGTTGCTGATGTTTCTCTGCAGCAACTTGGAAGAGTCGAATCTTTTCCTCTTTTGAAATGTTATTTTGAACCATTGATCTGTATCAGGAAAATGTATTCATCAGGATTTAAACAAAACAAACCTCATTGGCATGTAAAATGTTGCATGATTTTTCTGCTTACTTGACAAACTCAGTCGATTCTTGTGTGCACGAACGAACAGTTTCAGTTCTACCATTCAGATAGAGACGTGTCATACTGGCCTCATAAGTTTGAGCAAAGGACCCGCTGTCTTTGTAGTATGCTAGTTGAAGAGAGATTTGAACAAACGCATCCGGAGAAACTTTACATTTCTTGATATCACCCTTTCCCCATTTGTCATGATCACAGACCACCAAGTCTAAGTCGTCATTATTCTAAAAGATTCACATGAGATATCAGATATACTCTAGTGCTAGTACGAGGGTTGTTCCACAAGTTTTGAGCCATTTTGAAAAAGCTGTTAAACCTACAGGAATGTATGAATTTGGCTGAAGCGTTCACCATATTAGAAGTAATACCTGACTTACATTGCAGCAAATAATTGGATACGCATATCGACGGGTTTTATTACAATTTTAGTCGATTTTCGTTTTCATCTTTTCACACCGACTTTTTACATTCTTTCTCTTCAAATTTTTTTTTCACATTTTTATTTTGCGGTATATTATTCGCTGATAGGCTCCTTGTCCAGACAATACTATTCTTATATACAAATTTTCTTTTAAGTAAGTCAAAAAAAAAAAAACTAAAGTAAGGCACAACTTTTTTTCACAAGTAAGGCAAATAAAATAAGACAAAATAATGATTTCGTTCGGACACTTTCATTTAAAAGTAAGGCGCGAAAATATTAAGCCCTATTCTTAGAATTAACTTCAATTTTCATGAGCTGAAGTGCAGCTATTTCAGTTTAACAGGTTTTCTTTTAAAAAAATGATAGAAAGAATTGCTTAAGTAATTCACAAATTAAATATTTTGTTCTTCCATCTCGGTAAAGTGTCTTCATTCCCCCCTCGCCCTCGCCCCAAAAAGCAAAAACCATTCTAGTCCATGTTTGCACAAGTGTGGAATTTTTTTGCGAAAAATACGCAGATGCTAAGATCTTGAATTCTTGAATTCTTCTAATTAAGAAAACACCATGTTCTAGTTCTACGTTCTACTACAATTTTAATAAAAATTTCAATATGAATGAATATATTTACCCGATGTGCAATGCAACGTAGCTAAATAAAGTTGGTAAAAGTTTTAGTCCAATTCATTCATGTCAGTTTTACAGTTTTTCCAAAATGTCTCGAAACTTGTGAAACAACCCTCGTGATACGGATATTTGTAAATTAGAGCTTTGTATAATACCTTTTGAGCAAACTGAAGGGCGTTGAGAATTTCGCCACCAAGTGCAGGGCTTACATCCCAAGTCAAGCGATTCGGAAGTTTGTATTTTCCTTGGCGGAAGGTTTTGGGAAGCGGCATACAGTAACCATCATCAGTGTACCATTTTTCGATAATTCTGAAATTAAATATAAAGTAAATCGTGAATTGTTACATGATACTGCAATTGCAACTGATCAAAATATCATAGACCTGGCAAAAAACTATGAGTTTCTTACTCTTTCGTCATGCAGTACTCCCAGCAGTGTCCTAAATATCAGATAAAATATTAGCGTTAGCGTTAATTCGAATTTTAATTGGGTTATAACAGGATATGACAGAGATACTGACACACAACTTACCCATTGCCGGAGCTGTGAAATTAAGAAGGAAAACAAAATAATAAAAACTGTAATTAAATCATCAAAAATGTGACATTTAAATTCAAATTACAGCTTACCGTCAGCCATACTATGTTCCCCATTGAGCCCACACTGTCCGTTCTCAAAGAAAACAACATTCAAGCTCTTGTCAAACCACATCGATTTCCCATCAGCATGAATAAGAAGTTTTCCCTCCTCCGTCAAAGTTGTTGGAGCACCGTCACTTAGAACAACCACAAAAATAGCTGACTCAATGGCGTCAATTGATTTTCGGTTACATCCTTGCCGAAAGCTTGCTTTCCGAATCGCAGCCCATTCGTCACGGGGAAGGGCAGTCAGGGCGGATACTGATTTAGCTGCTTCACTTATTCCACCTTCAAAAATTATGGGGTGAACATTTTGACTCAAATTATACAAACTATAGTAATTTTCACAGCCTACCTTTTGCCAGCTCCTCCTTTGCATCTTTGACGATCCATTCCAATTGCGAGTAGAAGGCCAACGGACTCAAAATTTGATTCTTCGAGTCAAACGCATCCATGCTGTAGTGAAGGCCTTTGCAATACACGACAATATTTCGAGACACACTCGAGTCCAAATGGCGAAGTATATCCAGCTCTTTTCTTGGGATTCTAAAAATACAAAATTCATTCAGCGCATAAAATACATTCAATATTAGCCATGAAGCAATTGACACGTCCAATTACCTACGAGTGTTGTTTCAATTTTTTAACGATTTTGGAAAAGCTGTGAAACAGACAGTAACGAATGAATTTGGCTGAAACTTTCACCATATGGAAAGCAATGACCATGTTTAATTGCAGTAAAAAAAAGGGATAAAATTATCCATAAAGACGGCTTTTATTACAATTTGAATCAAGCATGGCGTTTTTTTTATTAAAAAACTCAAACGCTTTTCCAGAAGAATTTCCACTATTGAGCAGATATAGACTAGTAACCATTTTTGATAAAAAATTCAATAGTTTTCACAAAGTAGTACGGTCGAAGTAGGTAATTCATTTGAAAATCCCCCAAAAGCGACTTTTTAAATTTAGAACAAAAAACCTGTACAATACAAATAGCTCTATTTAAACTAATGATTTAAGCATATTCTAAGAATTGCATAGTCTTTACGGGAGCCCAGCAAGGAATACTTTAACGCAAAATAGATAAAAGAAAAACATTTTTTAGAAAAAGGAACAAAAATTAATCTAAAGGCTGAAAAATCGACTAAGAGTGCAATAAAAACTGTCCATACAGATATTTTTATCCAATTTTTTGCTCCAATGTAACTCAGGTATTACTTTAAATGTTTGGAAAGTTTCAGCCCAATTCATTCAGTTTATTATATTTCATAGCTTTTCCAATATCGGCAAAAACTTTTGAAACAAACCTAGTCTAGTGCATTAGCTTGTCAAACCTGGTAGTGTTGAATAGGCGCTGGTACTGAAACATGCAAATCGGGATCGTATTTCGGAGTACTAAAGGCGGCAATTCTTCACGGTCAATGAGTCGCTTGAACTGGAGGATATGATATATTGTAGTGGCAGCTCGAACCGTTTGATGCTTCGTGGGAGACCAGTAGCTCTGATCCATTCCATAGTAGTTAGAATTAACTGGCAGTGGGCTTCGGGTCATAAGGTAAACATATTTCTCCCTTGAAGCATAAAATAAATGCAAATATTGAACAATTCGTTCCCACGTCATTGATCAGAGCAAACTCACAGGTCGTTTCGACTGTATCTTAAATACTTACCACCAGTCACTGACGTAATTAGGGACCCACCAACTCTTCACTTTCAGAATTCGCTGCAATTTACTTCCTAAGCCCTTCTCGAATTCCAGTGCTTCCTTTCGTAACTCTTCCAATTCAGTCTTTGTACTCAAGGGTTTGAGGCTTTCAAGAAGCTGTTCCAAAGTAGTGTGTAGATTTGGAACTGGGAGTCGAGGAAGCGACTTTTGACAACTGTACAGCGAAGGTTGGTAGCCGGATATCATTCTCACAAGCACAGCCCAGACAACAGTTTTGGCCGATTGAGACTTGAGACTTTCTGCAAAATGTACACTATTTTTCAACTTTTCAAATTTTTCAACAATGACATTTTTCATTGCATCAAAGTTATTTAATTTGAAGAAACAATGATATCTATCGCATCGCATAGCGTCAGATACTACTTGTTCCCATGAATGGGCAAAATCATTAAAAAAAAAAGATTTTCAAAACCATTAAAGAATGATTTGTCAAATCATTAAAAAATTACTTCTCAAATCATTAAAAAATGATTTTCGAAGTCATTAAAAAATGATTTTTCAAATCATTAAAAAATGATTTTCGAAGTCATTAAAGAATGATTTTCCAAATCATGGTCAAAAACATCTAAAAATAATTTCAAAATCCAAATAAAGTAACTTTTAGGCGTCAAAATCAAATCATTAAATAAATATCAGCGATTTTTAATAAATTCTAAATCGTGAATTTAAAATCAAATCGTGATTTATTAAACTCGCTAATTTAGCTGAGAATCGTGATTTCCTAGATAAAATTACATAGATCAGGCCATTCTACAAAGTCAAAATGCGAAAATCAAAGTCCCTTAGATGACCAAAACCATGATTATAAAATCATTGACTTCTGAAATACGTGATTTTGCCGATCCCTGCTTGTTTCTATTTTTATTAGCAGCATAGGAAGCGTTGGATTGTATCTTGAAAATTAAGAATATTGAATCCAATCTCTGCAGCTTAATCTCTATATTTATTTACAAACTTAAACATAACACCCTCTTGTAATCTCGTATCTGTCTAGTTTGCCCTTTCAGCAAGACTCAGGATTTCAGGATTTCAGGATCAATGACATAAATATCTGACTGACGCCATTGATCTGTACAGAGAAATAAAACTTGGACCTCGACCTCCAAGCATCTGACACACCATAAATGTTCAAAGTTCGATTTTCATTGAATGAAATATTTTAATTACACAAGTCAAGCGTGACTTCGTATTGGCCACACTTGCCATCATCATCTAAACGCCATGCCACGTAGCCTAGCCGGTACTCCAATGTTGTGCTAAAGCTATATTTATCAACACGATGTCAAAATGGGGGTTGGACCAAACGTTCACTTGCTAAATATTAGTTTCGTTCCATGTAGTTGCCCTATCCTATTCATGGAAATATACTCACATCTCACATGTCAACTTGAATACAACAAAGAGCCTTCTTGACTGCTTGACCAGACTAGCCTCTTTTGAACTGATCAAGATAAAAATTAACGCACTTGAAATAACTTGTTTAGTCCAGAAACATGAGTGCAAGTTATCTCTTGAGTTTGAAGTGCACGCAACGTACTAAACAGAGCATAATACATTTGGATGACCGACGATAAACTCGTAAAGTTTCCTTGTAAAAGTACGCTAAATGAAACTGAAGGATTCCCAGAAAAGCGAATCCTACATTTAAAACTCTTTGCTATGATGGTTGAGTTTGACAGTGGAAAACCGGGCGAATCTGACGCCTGGTCTGACCACAACCAATCTAGTCACCACATTCTGGACTTCCCACCGATCAGATCACCCATCACCGAACCATGCACTTCAATTAATTAAATTTCGAAAGTAGTAGGTCTGGCATTTGGTGAGAAGAGCAATCAGTATGATGCATAATACATAATCAAGCAATTATTGATCCACGCTAACAGTCTTACCGTAGAGCCAGCCTCTGTACGACAAAAGCATCCGAAGAATGTATTGACGCACTTTCATCAGAACGAGGAAGAAGGTTAGTCCAAGTATGCAGGAAGTAATGAAAGCTTGGAGCCAGCGTGGAGTACCTGAAACATGATACAGGGAATTTAGTACACAAACATCAGGGTTGAATTTGAATCAAATAAATTACATGCTCAGAGACACTGGATCGTCAAAATTTCTGCGTACTCAGGAATACTCATGTTTACTTTACTACTCTGTGCAAACATAATTACGCTTAAAACAATAGCCAGCTCACAAGATTTATGATAAAACGGAGCCAATCAAATCAGCATGGGTAAACATTTAGAATTCGTGAATACTTGCATTTTCTTCATCACACAGCTTATTACAGCATAGGAGGGCATAGAATATTCTGAACATGGGCAGAGTTGAATTTCCTCAATAAAAAATGAATAAAATCGATTCAAAGAAACAGAACGTTTATTGGATTTTATGGTTTCACCAATCTATTGCTCTTTGTCTTTTCCGTCCCAAGTCAAATCTCACAAGCCACGTCCAATGCCAAATGCCAACTCTTTGTTTCATCCACCTTTTAATATTTATTGTAATTACAGTGGAGGAAACTCTCGGGTTGGTCGTCGAATGGTACAACAGGCTCCTTGCCTTGTTGGATTTTATTTCATGAAAGAAACTTGTAATTTTCTAATCAATCAATAGTTCCCTTCCTGTATAATGTTATCCATAAAACATAAATAATTCTGGATTTCTAAGGTTGAGTCAAACTATTTGCCTATAAATTCGAAATGCCTTTGAATAAATTATGCTGATTTCGGACAGGATAACTGTTTGACCATCTTAAAACACTTCTAGATTAGATAGTAAGTACTTGCTTCGATGCACTGTGTGATATCATGGCCCACGATTCATCTGATTCTTCAGTTGATTTTTAAAATTCTGGAGTAGCTTGTAGCTAGCGAATATTTTTTAGTTACCATTTTTATATCATAGACGAAAGTGGAACAATTAATTTCACCAGCCATGGAAACATCATACTTATTAGACCTGGCCCTCCTAGGCCGAGGGCTTATGCGATTGCCCTTTCTGTCTGTCCGTCCGTCTGTCTGTCCGTCTAGTTTTTGAGGAAGCACAGCGCATCAGCTATATAAAAAGTGGTTCTAAGATTTTTTTTTAGTAAACCTA
>JAQFXZ010000206.1:0-25678 GCA_034694025.1 Ceratophysella scotica | reverse complement strand
GTTTTGAAACGTCGTGTGACGCGCCGTTAAGGGTTTCGTAGTCGTTACCTAGACGTTACATTACAGATTCGATGGTCCTTTGTGTGTTTCCAAATAACGTCGCAGAAACGTTTCTTGCTAGACGGGATCTCATTCTCATGGCCCAGCAGCGTCTTCCGCTAAATTAGATACGAAGTATTTTTCCTAAATTTCAATTTCAAGTGTAACTCTTCTTATTGCAATAGCCCAATCTGCATGGCTATATGATAAACCATAGATCACAGGACCCCGCTTTCCCCTTCTTCATAAATGCATTATATGATTTATGTCCTTTAAAATGGGTAGTTGCCTAATTCCCTGTAATAAGCAAAACTATTTATTTTTATTATTTTATCTGTAACGATGCTTGCCTTCTGTAAACCGGTCAGCTACGCCTGCGAAATAAATTTTTAAGCTGACCAGAATAAAAAATGTTTCAATTTTAATTACTGCCACGCCACGTGCCATATGCATATCCTACTTTCTGCTGTACTGCAAATCTGTTCTAAATGTTCAGCTTTCTTTTCGCTGCATTGCGCTGATCCTAAAAACTAAATTGAAAATGTGTGACAGAATTACTTGTTGAGTAGCGCCCAGCCGAGCAGAACTAATTTTGAATTCTTCCTCGAATTACATGCTTTAGCTGAATACGATGAAAAATTCAATTTTAGTGTAATGTCGTATTGAACAATTGCAGTTGATCCGTCAACCGTCGTATACAATAGGACTTATTCGCATTGGAATTTTAATACAGTCAATTTCAAATAGAATTAAATGCGAAATCGAAGTAAGTACTCCTGGAAATTGCATATTTTCCCCATGTCGTAGGTTAGGATGAGCAAATGAAGGCAAGGCCTTCAATTTTGCTTTGTTAACCAATATACAATACTGCACTAAAGTCAGCCATTTCCACGTGCAAGGCTATTACTTTGTCAGCATTTCCATGAGAGCAGCGTAATGTACAACGTAACCTTTGTCGTTGAATTGAAACACTGATATATGACGTGCCGAGGAAATGAATATACTTAGTGCTTAAACTTAATTTAATTGATAATCCAGTGAGGTGGTTCCATTGAGTATTCATGTACTACGATGTCCTACACATGCTTGTACATGCAGCATAATTTTTTTTAATTCAAAATAACCAATAAGTACTTGAAGTACTTTTCCTAATGGAACTCGTAATGGTTCCATTAAATCCATTATGCTTGAACACTAAGCTGAGTACGAAAATCTAATGAGACTGTTGTGTGTGCCCCATGCCATTGCAAATATCCAAATCCAAATGTAAATGTATTGTATGAGTCAAGCGAGCGTATTGTTTTCGTTATTCGTATCTCAACAAGTTTCGAATCGCGAAACTGAATGTCATACAACAATAGCTATTGTAGTAAAATGCTTTCACAACGCTTGTCAGTGTTAAATTCAAATATATTGAGCAATTTTGAAAAGCCAGGTCGTACCGTACCGAATACTGCACGCGTACATAATCCAGTGTCGGTTCTTGTCTCAAATTTTGATTTAAGTGCAAGTTGTCCTCCGGTCATAAACCAATATGGCTGATTGAATTATGAAGTTCAAGGAAGCATCTTTAGAAATACATGCTCTTCCTTCGTGAAATTCTAATTTCTGATCCAGAGTTCTCCAAAAAAGTAGTTCGGCTTTTTCCCCAGGTAAGAAAGTACTTGCTCGTACTTCTCAGGGCTTCATTAAATTCAACGATTGAATCTTATGATAAGACAATTCAAGCTGGCTGATAATATTGTGTTTTGAGCCATCATCCTGTCCATAGAATTTCCAAACGCCAGTACAGATCCAGAATCGAGTACTCGACCAAAAGTTAATCTTTCCGTCTGAACATTTGACACTAATCAACAAAGGAAGTAATAGTAGGTTCGGATTACGAGCAAATAGTGCATATTATCTGGACGGCTGCTGACGCAGATGGTCTGGCTTGGGCTTAGGTACGCATACGGAGTGCAATAATATTTCACCTTAAAAAGTACAAAGAGTTTCAAGGTGTTCGCAGTTAAACCGGATGATAATTTTGTGGGTAGTTTTCCGAACTATTATAGATATGTATGACATGACAGCATGCACAATCTTAGGTCTGTTGGGATGAAGATCCAAGGAACAAAGACACATGTAGGGAATTCGGGCGGGATGCAAGAGGCACACTCTTCTTCTATTGTAGCAGGTTGCGAAAAGGAACAAAAAACCAGCTTCTTATACAAAGGAATAAGAAGTTCTCAGGAATTTTTTCACTCGTGTCCTCGTTTCGCCACGCATCGTTGACGGTTGCTGAGTGGGATGGGAACCAACACTGGATCATCAAAATCCAGTTTAATCAGCTAGCCCTGCACTCCGGCCTTAACTGTCCACTTGAGCCAAAGCCCGAGTTGACAGGTGGTCGGCGGGTCAGTCTAGGAGTAAAAAAAAACAAAAGGAAGTGAACATAAGAAGTTTTCCTTGTGCCTAATGCAGAACAATACAAAGTACCGGGCAGTTTTGTCCACTTTTTCCCACAAAATTGTGTGGAACTCGAGAAACCAATTATTTTACCAAACTGACCATATGGGTGGAGGCGGATGAGCAATGGAAGACGGAAGGGATGATTCCGTGCTTCCTATTTAAATATGTTCAATGTTCATGTTACGTCTCTCGGACAATTGATTGGACCCTTCTGAAGAAATGCAGTAGCATTTCCTCCTTTCATTTTTTTTTTTACTAAATTCGCAGGCGGGTTCGTCCTAAACCGTTGTCCTCAATTCCCGTCGGTCGTCCTGCTCGCCTTCAAGGAAGGGGCTTTTAGTTTTTTGAGTAGTCTTGACGCCGTTTAAAGTACCTAACTAGTAATAGTAACTAGTACTACCGTGGACACTGAGCAAGGTCAGCATTCTAGGTTTAACAGATATTTGATTTCGTGAAAAAATGCCTCCTGAAATAAGCATTGAAATTTGAAATATCTGTGATGCCAAAATTATAAGAACCTTTGTTTACAAGAAGTTCTAGGATACTCCATGAAAACAGATTTACAGATAGGTGTGTGAACCAGAATTTATTTTAATATTTTGTAACCTGAAATGCATATGAGAACATTTTTCAACCTGACGTCTGACGTTTTGTGGACCTAGCATGAACCTAAATTAGGATTTTCAATTTGTCTTTGTGATTTAGTTGTAGACTATATTTCTCAAAAAGCTTTTTTCGATTAGAATGAAATTCCTTTAAATTCGATTCATTACTGAAAAACGGTCAAAAATAGCAATTCCACAGTTTATACAGTTATCTGAACGTATTCGTAATTTTTGAATAAAACGTCGAATTGTAGAATTTTTTGAAGACGATCTTTTGAAACACATTTGATACTTGACCTGTTTCCAGGTGTAGGACATTTTAGGATCCTAAAAGAGGGATTTTTGTAGAGCCTAAAGCCCTCGCTTGATAATGAGGATGGTAGTGATTCGTGATGTAACTTATTTTGAAGACATTAGGATTAAAGTTCATTAGTCGAAGTGTATCGGTGCTGGAGGATTAGAGCTGTTGTGGTATCTAATTGTCAGGACTCTGGGAATGAATGGGAATCATACACTTTAATGTAATAAAGCGTAGACAGGAAGACATTTCCATGTCTTCGTAGTTTAATTTTAGTTTTTAGACACAAGTTCTGATGGACTTATTATTCTAACCTGCGAGTTTGACACTGGGCTCGGCTGGGTTGAGACTAGAGTCCAGCTCTGAAGCTCCACAATCCACAACGCTTCCAAGGAGTGCTTGATAAGGAATTAAGTTCATGTTTACTCGTTTTAATTGTCTTAAAAAACTCCGCAAGTACATCATTCTGGAGCATTTAGGGCTCCTTCCAACAGCTCAGTCCCTGATTCCACTTCTTCCCTGACTTAGCTCCTCTATTAAAACAGTAGAGCCAAGGTACAACTATTTTTTACAGCCACAGTCCTTCTCTATTGTTCCAGCTTTCTGACATTTTTCAAATTCGAATTAGGTCCAATTACAATTAAAACACACAACTTTAGTTTCTGGTTCTGGAAGTAAGATTGATTCACTATGGTGTTTAGCCTCAATTATATTTGCGTAACTCATTCTAAAGTGTAATTCGAAGTACCTGTGTTATTTATATTTTTATGCCACTTTTAGCTCGTGTTGAATGAAGCAGCCAAAATATATTTACGATTCATGACAGTTTTTCGAACCGAGTTTTGTCGGTGCTTAGTCTTTTTTTTAAATAGTCAAAGCTAAAATTAAAATATTCGCAGTAAAATCGCTCTAACTTTCTAATGTCCGGTATTCTTTAGAATACACTCAAAAACAATTTATTTATACATATTGTAATTTATAACGTTTGTCGATACGAAATATTGCTGACACATTAAATGCTCCTAAGTGTTTGTCTAAGCCAGTTCCTGCTACGATGAGCAATTTGCAAGTCTTGGACTATAAATCCAATATTGCGCTGAAGTGCGCCTGCACAAGTAATTCTAAGAATAACATGCGTTAATATTATTTAACCATGGCTCCGCCGTCTGCACGCCGACAGAGAAGATCTGCAAGCCATTATCGCACAGAAAAGGCTAAATGCGCTCATTTTTCACCCTGCTTACACCAAGAGGTTTAGAGTATGTCAAAGTCAACGAGATATTTGCTTAATGTGATGTTTCATACCTACTGGCAGAATGATCCCGAAGCATTTAAGGTGCACTAGAATATATTGTGTGCTTTGCTTGGTTTATTTATTTACTACCTCCACGATTGCGATTAGAATTAATTCTTGCGAATACGGATTTGATATCTTTTACGTATTTTTTGTCGTTCAGGGAAGATAAGCGAAGACGGTAGAAAATGAGTGGGAGCAGCATTGCCTTTGCGGACTCGACTACAAACATTCCAGTGAGCAAGTACGTTTTCAAATCAAGGACGGGAGTGGAAACGGATGAGGAGGAGACGCTGACCGGAACTTCAATCATGACTGACCTTAGAATTTCGAGTTTGGAACGGAAGCTGAATGAGGATGGCTGTTTGGAAGAATCGGACTGGGCACTGGACACCACGTCCAGATGTTCCAGTGGACCGCTCAGTCCGGATTCGGATGGACAGGAGGAGAAGCGAAGAGGACGTCCACGGTCCGACATCGTGAAGAATCTGGTGATCCAGGGCAAGAATTCACCCAGTTCCATCAAGTGCCAGTTCTGTGCAAGGGTTTTTCCCAGGGAAAAGTCCCTCCAGGCTCATCTTCGGACTCATACCGGAGAAAAACCGTACATTTGTGACTTTCCGGAATGTGGCCGAGCCTTTACGCAAAGTGGACAGCTAAAGACGCATCAGAGGCTTCATGCAGGGGAAAAACCATTTGTTTGTTCTCATATGGGGTAAGTTTCGACCAAAAACGCGTGCAAAGTCCAGACGCTTCAATTAGACATTAAGATTGTAAAACTTTACGAGTAAATAGGGCGAAAAGCAAAACAGCTCGAACTATTCTGATTTTCTGCAACCAAAAAATCCAGAAATTTATCACTTTGCCGTCCAAATGCGTAAAAATTCAGATTGCGATGTTCTGTGACGCAATTTTTTTGAAACAGTTGAAAAATTCATTTTCCACGACGCAATTTGGTCGTATTCAATGGTTTTCGGCAGCACGTTTTTACTCCTATATTTGTGCCACATCTCATTTCAACATACGCAACAATAAGTAATGTATAATGTACAAATAAAAGTATTGGAAAAGCTAATCTAAGATTTTCCGTTGATTTAGGTGCTCGGTTCGATTCACCCATGCCAATCGCCACTGTCCATCTCATCCGACCGCACTTTTGAAGAGGTCAAACGACTTTGTTCTGAAGCCCGTTCTCAACAACAATACTGTTCAGGGTGAACTTGTGAAGGAATGGTTGGAAAGGTGAGTCATGTTCAGTAGAAACGTTTACCGACCACAAGGCGCATATCTGTACGCCTTCTCTGAGTTGTATTTGTCCGTAGCTTCTAGAGCGTATCATTGACCAGCTGTGAGAGCGATTTACTCAATGCGCAATAAGCCAACTTTACACGCGTATATTTAATCAGCTAAAGTACCGCTAAGCCCTAGGAAACTCGTGTTTGGGTTTGGATTCTATTTTGTAGTAAGTTGCAATTTTCCACGAGATTAGAAATAAACGCTGTGCCTCCACACTTGTTTTTGCATCTATCTCAAGTGTTTTCACTTGAGACAATATTTGCACTCGTAATCGTAATCAAGAGCACCCAGGTGTACTCCACATTACGAGTTTCGAAGCCCTATTAAACTTTGCAATTCTTGTTTGTGAGCCTAAGTCCAGACTATTGACTCCTGGTCCTGATTAGCACGCTGGGAGCATGAGTAAGGCTTGTGGAGTGGAACCGAGCTTTCGGCACTTGAGAGGCGACAATGGTGATGACTGTGCTCTCCTTGTTTGACAGATACAAAAAGGACCGTGAACTGAGTTCCAAGGTGACACCCAGAACGCCGTCCCCAATCAAGGTATCCAATAAAATGCGAATCAAGAAGCGTCGAGCTGATTCCTCCGAAGAACAGGAGCAGGAGAATTTGTCCAAACCCAAACTGGTACGTAATCTGGACTTGGAACAAGTTTTCGAAGGTTCGCTGACCAACGCGCACCACGGCTCAGTCCCGCACGGCACAAGTATTACGATGATGAAGATATACAGCAGTAATTTAACAGCCTACAATCGAGAACCAATCCTGCCCATGGGTAATAGCACACAGAGTAATTGCATGAATGGTCCTGAGGTTGAGCCACAGGCGCATCAATATTGTCCCAGCTGGACCTCACCATTGCCCGTAACCCCAACAACGCGGAAGCCTGAGAAATTGAAAAGACGTTGGCTGGAGTCGGCCAGGTACGACAGTCTCATTCAAACCCAAGCGCCTCCACAGTACAGTAATTCCAAGTGTGAGCTGGCGACCTCTGGCTCACCTTCACAAACTCGTCCCTCGGTCCTCGTCATGGCTTCCTCCCCAATGTCCACGTGTTCTTCCCCTGGCTACGACACAATCACGCTTCACAAAGTTCAAGCGGACGAAGAAGAAGACAATCAGTACTTGAGAAACATGAGTCGCCCTAGCGTTAGGTATAATTACTACTCCCCTGCAAACACAACTTTTGACAATCAATTTGCAACAAGAGTTCAGGGAAGAGGAGATTTCTCGTAGTCATTATCAGTATAAAATTCATATTAAATCCTTCTTTTGCATCATCGCTTTAAGCTTTACATTATTTGCTTGACTGTTTTTTTGTAGAAAGAGCTTCTATCTGGAGCCAGGATTAGCACCAATGGATGAGTGCCGTGCAGGTGCAGTGCACTGTATTTTGTACAGACATAGGGAAATCGTATTTATATTCTTAAGTAAATAGAAGCACCTGGAGGATGTCAGGTTTTTGGAGTCAGGGACAAACAATCAAAAAAGTGTGTATTCTAGATTAGGAAAGAATTATATTTTAAAAATTTGGATTCTGGCAAGATGAAAAAATATTTTAATATTTGCAAGGAAGGGCCTATCAGTTGTGCCGTAACATTAACCTTTAGAAGTCTGACGAAAGATTAGACGCTTCACTGAGCAAGAAATCAATCAATAGCTCTATCACATGACACATGACACATGACCAGAAGACCATGACGCCTGTTGGTATTAGTCTAACGAAAAGATTATATTCACAATGGAAAGTAACTATTCAAATAGGGATTAGTATCGAATTGAATGCCTATAGCTTGAGACGCAATTCTATACCCATATAATGCAATATATTGCAACTTTGAACAATCCTTCACTTAATTTAGCAATTTAATATTTAAGTAAGGCATACACGACATGTCGCGATTAATGCTCCAGTTTACATTTCTAGTGTTAAAACTTAGGTAGGGAAACTTTGCCTGCCTCTCCTGAAAAAGCTACAATCACTTCGCCAAGTAAGAAATGTAAGTTCAAGTGAGTCAGCGTGTGGAGCATATCCACTATCCATAAACAATCATAAACTATGCAATATGTGTACTGCCGATAATCATGAATGCGTGTATTACGTCACTTGTTAACTTTAGGTTACTGAATATAAAGATTGTTACTATTTTAAGTTGATAGGACTTGTACTCTCTGCGGAAATTACACAGCCAGTGAATTCAACTGCCTCAACTCTATCCGGTATTATGCGTACTTATAGTTCTTAAGACGTGTTTTAGAGAATTCCATGTCAAATCTCCATTATTAGAATGATAGTGATTACTGTAGCTGGTAGCTGAAATTACTTTAGCACAATATTTTTATGTAATTATGTACTTCAAGTTCCCTCTAATTTCTATGACTTTATATCTATTTTATATCCTATTAAAATATCAGCTTGCCCATTTTATGCTCAATAATATTCTTCTTGTAACTTGTTTGACTATCATCAAATGCACGTGTAGTACTTACGGTACTGGAGTATGTAATATAAACCATGTACATTGTACATAGTTATTAATTACTTATGGAAATTAATAAAAGAATAGTTAATATACTATCATTGTGTATCCCGCCCTGTGTGCTAGTCTCAATTCTTCTGAATCCTTGCAGTTAGCTTTGCATATACTCAAGACGCACATGGTGTTGCTACGCGGTCATACGATCCTGGCATAAAAGCAAAATTCGTGCAGAAAGCCGATGGAAATTCTGATTTACTTCTTTTCACTTTCATTTTACGACTCGACATGAACTGTTTTTCGTGGTAGCTACTCAAGTTGTCAAGTTTAAGATATTGTCGCTCATGAATATTAGAAGACAAGGGCGAATCGAAAAGGGTGTCTACGGGCGAACCTTTATTTGTTACAATGTTGTAGAGAACCACAGATAAATACAGGGCACCGCACATTCACCGTGATACTTACCTTCCTCGCAAACCTAAATATTAAATAATGCACAAATATTGCATTGTCTTGTCCAAATGCCTTCAATATCTGCTAATCGAGGTAAATTTCACGATAGTTCCCACAGAACCTTTTTGCGGATCAGAGATAACTCCTACGTGAACGAGGTCAAAATCTGTAATAAATGGAATTAGGTTGCAGTGTCTGATTAGAACCGGAGCCGTAGTGTGTTTAGTTTTAGTGCATTTACGCAGAGCACAGCGGACGGAGAGTGGAGGAGAAAGCTGGAGAAAGCCACGTGTAACTTGAAACTCATTGACGACTTATCTGCTTCACTTATGTTTGCAGAAAAGCGTCTAAGCTATAGCCTGTCATATGAGTGCTAGTGTTTTGACTAATTTAGCTTCTTTAAGCACATTTAATTAGACTCAAACGCTAAACATTACTAGAATGACCCCCTCTTCCTGCGAATTGTTGGAAACCTCGAATAAACTAAACAAGAAATTGGAACAATATAAAATCGTAAAACTTTATGCAATACAATAAATGAATAGTTAACCATACACAGGCTTGGTTTAGCATACTTCTGAAACAATTAAGGACACCCAGTAGTCTTTTCTACGTAGTGGTTTCTTTACAGTGTCTCATGCGTGCCTAAGATTCAGAAAAAAACCATTTCGTCTAAGTGCCTTTCACGTTGGACCAAAGAGGTGTTTTATGGTTTATTACTATGACATTCATGACAAAGGGAATAGTGAACGACAGGCCACTGTAATAATTCTGAATTTGGGCATTAAGCTAGAGCTGCAATGCCAAGTACGGAGTACTCTAGTTTGCACAAATGCTCGCACTTGGATTTTAACGAGGTCATAAGAAGCTTTATGGGAATATCGCATTATGACCAAGCGTAGGTTTTTTGCTCTGTAAAAAGGTCCTTGAAATTTTGAAATCAGTAGCAAATGTTCCCGGCAGGTTTCTATCAGCAATAAATTCAAATTTTCGAAAGATAAATAATTATAGCGTGGAGCTGCACTGTCAAACAATCCTTGGTTTCCCTTTATTTGACCTATTGCACGATACTTGTTATTTAAACAACGTTTTCAGCTAGTCGTAAGTTTCGAAATTCGGAATTTCCTCAAAAGGTTATTCCGAACATCAACACTCGAGCGTGTTGAATTCAAATTTTCCAAAGGTCGAATATTGTATTTTGCCGTGGACTCATCGAATATTATTTTAAGTTAGGTTGGAAGAAGTGAAAGCAAAAATTCTTTAGACAAATTTTTTCTCTAATGTCTAAAATCTCAAGAACGTCAAGTTTTTCCAGAGCTGACGTTTTTGATTTTGAATCAAATCATGAACGCTTATCAATATAAAACTAAATCCCAAAGCTTGATGATAAATTATACTGCTGGACCTAAAATATAAGATAACCACCAAAGTACCAATGCAAACATTTTTCTCCAAACTAAGAACTCTAATCCTTGAAATTTGAATGAGAACTATTGGTGGTAGTTCGTGTGTAGTCAAAATAGTTTGCCGGTCCTTTGTGAGAGCTGGATGGAGAAAAGAAGAAAGGATATCATAAGCCATAACTTCACATGGGAGAATAGTGAAAAAACAAATATTGATTTCCAATGCTCTCAAAGCATTATTTTCTCTCAAGTACGCACTAAGGACTTAGCCAAACACTCTTATTACGGAAGGCTCCTGTTGTGTCCCAACCATTTGAGTGCCAAACACTTTCACTGAGCCGAGCAGGACGGACCTCTTTGCTTTCTCTCCGTTCCCTCTTGACTCCACAAGCTGAGGCTCAAGTCTTTACCCGGCGATTAGGCCCAAACCTTCCCAAAGTTCCGTGATTTGTAGCCACGTTCTACATCAGCTATATTAGGCTCACCTGCATTCTTCATATCATCACTGGTTAGGAGAAGTAAGTGTTTCCGTAATGCCCGATTTGTGGCTAAACCGGAATTGTCAACTATCAACCCAGAAAAGTTTTAAGAGTAAAGTTTGTCATATTGGATTTCCGATGATGCTTACCTCTGGAATCCACACAAAAGCAGGGAACTGTATAAATATTTGACTACGCGATCAATACAACTATGAAACATATGACACAGAATGTGTGAAGGTTACCCGCCAGTTAGTTTAGCAAAACCGTGCCGAAAAAGTTTGTCAGCTCTTGTAAACCTAACAACTCTCCTTCTCCAATTTAGGATTAAACTTTTGAGTTGAATTGAAGCCTCGTTTCTATTTAAATTACAAAGTTGACTCGAGTTCTGACTCATTTTGTGTGTCAACTCTTCGTTCCGACTTCTTCGACGATTTGTAAAAGTTTAGATAAAAATATTGTAAAGTTCCATCAATATTGTGTAAATTAAGATTCAGACTGCATGCATGAGGCTCCTATTGCTTCAAAAACTTGAGCGTACCCATTAAAGAAATCTTGAGTTAGTGGAGAAAGTTTCTATCGCAAAACCGATCGAAGCCAAAACATTATTTGAACAGGAGCTTATCTGTTTGATACTTTGAATTGAAGTCAGCTTTTAGTTTGTGACCCAGTTAAATGTCGATTTGAAGTTCTCGTATTGAGGCCAAAAAGTTTCTCGAAGTGCTGTTATTGAACATTTTGAATAACAAGGATAATCTCTGACTAAAACTGAATAATCGGGTTTCTTATATCTCCAGGATGCATATTTCATACGGCCACATTTAAACTGAAGGACACATTCAACTGAAAAATTAGGTCAAGGGGAGAGAGAGTTAATTTCGAATCCGGGTTCCTGTGATAGCCATATTAGTGATGGATGAGTTTACGCTTGCCGGTGGAAGCGGCCAAAATGAGCCTGTGGCCCCAAGTACTCAATACAGTAAGATTTCGGACAGTCTTCGACGTGTGGCTCCGCAGCATCTCTCCTGTTCCGTCTTTTGCGGGGGTAAGAGATGCAAGTACGAGCGTGGATCTTACTGGTCTCCCGATGCATGTGCTATTACTGGCGTCTATTCACATTGGTAAGCTCAACAACATTCATTCATGTCTCAATTCCATTTATCACACAACGCGAAAACGAAAACACCAATCCGGGTTTACCGTCCTGTGTCCTGTCCTGTCCAGTTAGTCCAAGCTGAAGCTGAATTGATTGTGTCTGACTATCGATTTCAACAAATGAACTACAGTAGAGTAGGTACTCTACATGTGTATTAACGTGGTATGAATATTTGATATTCGTGGAGTGCAGCAGTAGCAGTGCAGACTATCTTTGAATTTCACGTTCCCTTGCAGCAACACTAGTAATTAAGGAAAGGCTCGTATATGCACTAAACAAAGCTTCCAAATTTGCACTAAAATATGCAAAATGAACAGTTTTTTATGCAAAATAAGCATTTGAGTTTTGAACAAGTTAAAATTTGCTAAAAATACATTCAGCCAAGTTGTGAAAATCCAAGAATTGGTAACAAACATTCCAAAAACAAGATATTCCCAGTAACTAAAACATTAAAAAACGGTTCAAAAGCTAAATCAAAAAAATTATCTTCAAAAAGTGTCAAAATATGCAGAAAAATTTGCAAAAAAAATGTTCTAAAATTGCAAAATATGCACCGAAAATTCGAGAAATATCAAAATATGCAACTGTATGCCCTAAAAAGTCCTAAAATAGGCAAAAATTATGCAATATAAATTTTGAAATTTGAGCCAGGCCGATGTTACGATTCGTCAAGATTTTACACTGAAAAGTCGATTGAATTCATTAACAGAGCACATGTGGTTGGTACTATCCACCCATGGAGAACGGTACAGTAGCCACCTATTTTCCCTGAGTTTGCTAATACTTTTTGATTCTTTGGGTTAGATTAGGTTATGTGGAACGCCCAAAGGACTTTTGGATAAATTCTGATTAGGTTAGCAAAATCAGGAAAGACGGGTGATTACCATTTAACTTTCTCCACGGGTGGATACTACGTGTTCCCCGTTCCTGAACTCAACCAAAATATATCCAGCAAGCCTCCAAAAAATAATTTTTGCATCGGAATCCTTTCCTTACCAATATTATATCACGTCTTTCAGGTAGGTACTTTATTGATTCCATGTATTTCTATTGTGCCAATCAGGATAACAGATGACATTGTAGCCATGTCACGGCCCAATACTGCGATTATTGAAGAGTTTGATGTTATGAAACAGTTCGACACGTAAGTTTCTCTCGGATATCGCATTTTACTTTGGCGCTTGCAAAATATTTAAGAATTCATATACCATCACGGGGAACAACAAGAAAGGATTACATATACTGTACTGGCTGTATTTAGGCGCTATTCAGTTCATGTTGAACGTGGTCATTGCAGAATCAGTTTCTAGGTTCCAGAGGAAAGCATAACTGGGACAACGTACAGGGACAGTCAAGTTAGAAGGAGTTACGGTGCATAAATTAGGTTAGAGAATTGGTATTTGGTAAGTTTGAGCACGGAAGTGGAGAACTATGATGTGATACGTAACTATAATGTAACTATAATATAATTCACCTCTCTGTGTAGTTTCATTGACCTTGCTATCAACAAAATCCAAAGCATATAAAGTTTACTTTTTTGCATCATCGTTGGTGAAGTACTAAACGTGTTCATATTCCAAGTTCTTTTATTATCATTAGCTTGTATATTGGGCATGACTCATGGGAAGAATTCTTAGCATTTGCCGACTCATTCGTTTGTGATTTGTGATGCATTCTTCTATTGACTATACATATAATTAAAGTAAAACTAGACAGGTTCAGTACGTATCTCCTTGCGACAAAAGTTTAAAAGTTGTTAGCTTCGGAATGTAATTAATATTTTTGAGCAGGAAATCTGAGAATTAGCTTTTGTTGTCGACACTTGACACGCATATCTTCTATTATGTTTTTCTTGACAAATCCCTTAATGTAGTACATACACGCACAGCTAAACGCTTCGGGGATCTGAATGGTTTACAAGTTAGGCGAGATTACCATATAACTCAGATTCATACATTCTATGTATTTAAAATTTGCATTGCCTCTTTTTGCATGTATCTAAAAATGCATTCGTGTATTTATTTGAGCTACTTTTAAAATTATCGAGTTTTGCAGATTAGGAATCAAGTCTGTGATTAATCTGGAAGTACCTGGAGAACATGCAAGTTGCAGTATAGAACCTCTTCATTCGGGCGGATTTTCCTATGATCCCCTCGCCTTCATGGAGAACGGAAGTAAGCAATGTTTGTCTGTTCATACTTAGTACTCATGGGTGGTGTTTCGTACAAAATAAGGAACGTCGTTAAATTGTATGTGCAAAAAAGCCTTCAGTACCTACTGCTTTATTGTGGAACACCAGAAAACTAATTTTTCGCAGAAAATTATACCCTGAGGCCATCAGATCCTCATCAACTAAATTCCCTCGATTTCAAGAAAAACGCCTCAACAAAAAGCAAAATATTATTCAAGCACGAAGCTTAACCAACAGGCGTGTTAAAAGATAATGTTAATACGCTAGGCAAGGTTTTTCATATTGATTCAAAGTTCGATCTATCGGCATCCGCATCTTTTTACTCTTTCAAACATGCTTTCCTTCTTTGCATGAAGGTAATTTGGACTAGGTATACAGGACATAATAAGCAGTTTGGAGAAAGGAATGGATGTCAGCCTAATTTTGACATAATACGTCATAAGTGGTTTCTGCGTGGGTAATTGCCTCAGTGCCTTTCACTGTTCTCTGCATGAGTCCGTCACTCGTCCTATTACTAAGTACTAAGTCAATTTGTCTCAGTGTCTGACGGAACGGCAAATGAAGCTTCGAGTTTCGAGTCCATTTCTCACCCACTCTCATTGCCACAGAACCAGTTGAGATTAGAATCAGATTTGGGAGGACTTTCGCCTACTTTCTCTGAGAGACGGTGCAGTAGAAGTAGCAACTGATAGAGAGCCAATTAACGTGTTTAATGGAACGGAAATCTACTGCTGTAATATTGCACCTAAAATCTTATGCCTTAACCCTCGCAGCCCTAGCCAAAAAGGCTACCACACAGTCCTGACGGGGTATATATTTGTAACCCATCTCGTCCAATGTGTTTTCTCTCCAAAATATGGCAAGTAACAATAATGGCTGCGTGTTACAAATATATACCCCGTTAGGCCACGTTAGTCGTCATTGACTTCTCCAACTTTAACATAAGAAATTTATGTGGCACTTCACGAATTATTTTCTATACCCGAATATATTAGGTTATTTGGCATGGAAAAATTAATAAGTGTAGTCAATCGTATTTGGAACAGCTACTGAAAATCCCAGTAACCTAGGTTAAAATTTCTTGCAGAGATTTAATTCTTGAAAAAGTGTGTTACAACCATTAGGATACCCCGTTAGGACTGCGAGGGTTAATCAGCGTATTTCAGTGCACTGATGGGTAAACCTTTCCCCGATTTGATTTGTATATTTGAAGGGTTTCATGCCAAACTAACGTAGAGCTTTTAAAATAGTAAGGGAGAACGTCATAAGCTCCAGACGCGGATTTCATTAAACACATAGTCAGTATTTGAAATTCCATGTGGCAAAGTTTACCAATTTTAACCTCACTTAGTCAATGATTGGTGCTTCGGAAACTCAAGTAAACCTTTATCTATATTCAGCATTCATCTTGGATGTAAAGAAAGGCGCACTTCGAACTTGAAACATTGAGCTTTGATGTGCTAGTTTTGTAGGTAGGTACTGAAAACTGGAACGTCCTGGTAGTTTATTGTACGGATAACGAATAAGCCCTAGTCTAAAATTCAAACATCCGCCTCTGCATTGTTATATTTCACGAAAAATAAGGACGAGTATTTACACGCACCAATCAGTGAGCTTTAGCAAAATTGAGCTAATTAAAATTTCATTTGGCAAAGTTTGTTATATGGAAATTAAAGTCCAGCAATATGAACACATTTTTTTTTTACCAAGAATGGCATTCATGCCTAGTAAATGTCTAAGAATTTTTACTTCCCCATATTCAAATTGAATTCAAACGGGAGCACAGTGCACACAAGACGTCAGACTTCGGGTTTCAAAATTCCGAGTCGATGTTGTTCCATATGATGGATTGTGTATATTGCATGAGTCGTTTGTGTGACAGACATTGTGACACGCATAGTGCCTATTTGCTGCCAAACCGAGTATCCTGTTTCTCTCGTTTTACTCCTCATGCTGTCTTGCTCAATCAAATATCGACGTTTCCTGATATTTCTATTATTTCTATGTTTCTGTTGTAGAAAGCCGGCATTGATTTGCTCATGAAATGCGACAGGCGCTACCGTGGTAAACGTTACGAATACGAGCGGCCTGATTAGTGTTACAATTTACCAATTTGCTCTGTAAACTATCGTTTAGGAAGATGTAGAATCGACCTTTGCTTTAAACTATAATAACTCACTAGCGCCGGTAGTTTCTTTTGCAATGGATTCAAAACGCGAACAGCTTTACCAGTATTTATCCTGGTCCTCATCTGTTGATCAGAATATCTTGAACATGTTGATTTTAAAGTTACTTCTTTGGTCAATTCCAGTTTACTTTTACAATTACTCCTGGCGAGACTATGGAGAAGCTTCACTGGCCTTTCTGCTGGACATGGTGAAAGTGCTGGCTTTCTCTGTGACGGAAGGGAAAGTTGCAGTTCACTGTCATGCAGGTCTTGGGCGCACCGGAGTTCTTATTGCCTGTTACCTCGTCTACGGATCTCGACTCAGGGCGAATGACGCCATCCGTCTGGTGCGGAGCAAACGGCCAGGCTCCATTCAGAGCAGACTTCATATCCTCATTGTTCAACAGTTCGAACAATTCCTGCTTCCAAACTGCATTGTTTTCTGCAATCGGGATCTTCTGAAAGATAGGAAGCTGCAGGACTTTACGCTTTCCCAGTACCTCAAGAGACAACGAGTTATTCTGCATGGACGAGAGTGCAAGACGTTACGAGTGATTCCCAAGGTACGCAGTTGCACAATAGCTGGCTAAAATTTCTAATTCGGGAAGCTATCTGCAATTGATCAAATCAAAAAGATTTCCTAAGAAATAGGAGGAAATCCAATGTTGGGTGTCAAACACGCAATTCCCTCGTTTCACCCAATCTTCGTGAAATGAAACACTTCCTTGAAACACCCATTCGCCTAATTTTTTAATCGAAACCAACATGATTCACCACTAGAACCATAAGAAATGGTGCGTGCAAGAACCAGGATATGCCAATAAGCCTTTATCCATGTGTATGTAATGTAATGTACGTGGTACGTGTGTCGCTAGCTCAACTGCACGATGGATCATTTTAATCTACTGTCCAAATGTTGCTATTTTCACCTATAAAATGAATTTGGAAACTATTTCAATCCTCTGAGCAAACATGCGAGTAACACAATAATTATGTTTCCTGAGACTCTTTTGTTCTTGTTGAGTCCTGCGTCAGAGTTCATGTTTCTCTGTATAATCTAAATCTATCTACTAGTCCACATATTTGAGCCAACGCCAACAACCTGGTAGGCGGTGGGACCGAATGTGCAAAGTACTAGATTTCATCCTGATTCGCGTCTAACGGACTTTGAATTGTGATATGGATACTACGATTAATTTCCTTCTATTCGGCCATATTAGCGTAAACATATTATATTCTAAGTATGTATTTGATTTGTGCAGCAATTACAAATTACAATAGGATCTTACAGTACAAGGCCCAATTATTCCTGTGCCTGTGAGCATTCAGATCAATGCTTTACAGCATGAAACTAAACGTGCATCTAACTTCAATGCGCTTGAGGAGCACTGACCAAGGCGCATTTTTCCAAAATGTACACGGAATTTCAAATTCAGGGTGGTGTAATTATATACTATTTTCCTTTTTAGCTTATGTTAGCTTAGGTTATGGTAGGTTGCATGAGAATTTTGGACATGCCCGAAGGATGTTTTTGACAAATTTAGCTTAACCTGACCGGAATTTATCGTAAAAAATCCGACCACGAAATTCGAAATTGCAAAGTATGTTGTACTTTAACTTGTAAACATGTACAGTACATTTCGGACATACGCAACCGCAGCAGCAGCATCGGCTAGAAACAATTTAAACCTAATAGTCAATTTTGTATTACATTGATATACAGATCCTGAATGTAATTTGTGAACGGCTTTTACACATGTGTGGATGTCGGAGTATATTACCATTGATTTCTCAAGAAGCGGAAGAACCCGAGCCAATTCCAGGAACCCCTGA
This sequence comes from Ceratophysella scotica, assembly GCA_034694025.1. Taxonomy (NCBI): domain Eukaryota; kingdom Metazoa; phylum Arthropoda; class Collembola; order Poduromorpha; family Hypogastruridae; genus Ceratophysella; species Ceratophysella scotica. The sequence continues at coordinate 7,536 of JAQFXZ010000206.1, read as the reverse complement.
CACTCCAATAAGCGACAGTACTAATCTGATTCCGATTCCTACAGAGTCAGAGTCATCGGCCACATCCAGCGATGTTGGTTCCTCTTCCCAAAGTCTCAAAAGCTCAAGTAGTGTAAGTGAATGCTCGTAAAAATATAATCCTAGTGATTAACTTGGTTGAATTTTTCGTCTCCACCCTTCAGGTTAAGTTAGAGATTCCTTACAAGCCTATTGAAGTGATTCGAGCACTTCTATCCGACCATTTGAATATGGCTGAAGGCCTGGCCCGATATGTTCGTCAGTATCGACTGGAACTGAATCACAAGGGCTTAGGAGCTTGGAACAGGCTCACAAACGAAAAGAATTTATACGTTCTCACGGCTCTTCTGCTCCTGTGGCTCGAACACTTGCGACACGCACTGCTTGGCAGCGAAGAGCTCACGAACGTTGTTCTGCATGCAAGTGACCATCGAGAGACTCTTAAGCGTTTGCCCATGGAAACGTCAACCACATTAGACTACCTTCTTCACTTCGTGGCGAACCTTGAGCCGGAGCCTTTTGACCTGGAACACATTTTGCGTCGACTTTCCGCATCGCTTACGCTACGCACTGTATTCAGTACCAAAGAGATGACTATATATTCGGGCTACCATTCCATAAATCCTGAGAAGGGTAATCTTTAATCTCAATCTCAATTACGTTGACAGCTATACCTGAGATAGCCATATTTTACTGTGCTCTACCTTACTTAGGTAAACCGAGAAAACTTAGCGATGGTACGCTGAACAAGGTGATGATGGTATTGCGTGGAATTGCAGCAGAACATACGGAAGCAAATAGCAAAATGGATATGCCAATTGAAGTTAAAATTACGCCGTCCTAAAACTCAGATTATACAGCAGACTATTCAGTCAGAGAATCTTGTCCTGTTTCAACTTCTTCGTGTGTGAGAGTGAAACAAGGCTCAATTGCCACTATTGTCGCATTAACAAATTACGCTGCGTATGCGTGTCCTCGTACTATGTACAATTCAAGCCGTGAATAATTGATGCAATGATTGAGAAATAAAAACTTGACTAATTAAAATATCAACGGAAAGTCAGCTACGTCAAAATACTTTTTTACAGCTTCTAGTCGTATACCTACCAAAATTGTCTGTTATGTCTGACTAGGAATGCTACCTCAATGAAGATCAAAGCATGATTTCAAACCAACCGTCGCTTTGTTGTGCAACTATTTTACTTGTGCTAAAATGTACTGTTAGGATCGCGTGTTAGGATCAGATTCAGAAGCTATCACAACCTTACAAGTTCATTCTAACTTTAGAGCACTTTGAAGTTGAAGTATTGCAATATCCATATTTTATACTTTACCTAGCGCATAACCAGTTTAAAAACACAATATTGACATTCTTTCACTTTAAATTGGTTTAATTTACTAACTTATGAAGGCGAATTATTGCAGAACGTTTTGAGCGTTTGTGGTAACTAATCATTAAGAAGTATCCAACCTTACCTAAAAGCTTGTTGAAGTATTCGAGTAGATCGACAATGCTGAACAATTGTCTTACCGAAGTACATATCAAATACAGTTTTACTTATGTCGGGATATCAACGGTCGAAAGTTCCATAATTATAAATAAGCACGCAGGGTGAAGGAAAAAAGGAACAAATGAAGTTTTTGCTCCAAGGATGTTATGATCATGGTCGACGATATTTTGTACAAAGTCTTCGTCGTTATTTAAGATGTCCGTAATAATTTATTTTTCAACACTCAGTAGCGCCGCTTAATACGAGAATACAAAATACCACTTCGCAAAATAGGGATTAGAGATCTGTTCCGACAATAATTAACCAACAGTTAATTATCTCGGTAATTATGTTGGGACCATAAGTTCATATGCCAATGCCAGATTATACTGCTTGGTTCTTCAGACTTCAAACGCCACATTCGAATCCAGTCCAGACCAGATCCAGCCAGAGACCTTCTTTAATCAATAAACTGTGCCAAATGAATATCACTTACTTTCTCTTGACTCCGGGAAATATTTCGTTATTTCCGTAACCGTGCAGTATTACATGCAATTACTTGAATTAACGATAAACATACATATTTTTTTTTTAAAGATTTCGTACACATCCATAAAGTTATGTGCCCTAGCCTTGATTAGGCTGTCCTATCGGCTTACTCCCACAATCGCATCTCCCATTATGTCATCTTTTTAAAAAACTTCATTGTGGCATCCCAGAACCTTCGTTATGTCATCCAAAAACCTTCGTTATGTTATCCAAAAATTAAGTAAAAGTGGTATGAGAGACGAGTATGTCGTAGAAAGGAGGACAGCATTTTCAGAGGCACAAGTGTATCAATATCAATATGAACGCTTTAATATACAAAAGCCGTAGACTGTCTTCAATAATAAAATCTACATGGTTCATAGAAAAACGTACATTCTCCAGAATACTAAATGACTGTTAAAAATTACTTCTCGTCAAGTACAAACTGAAACCGCCTGTATGATGATATTGTTAGAAGCCAATACAACAATTGCGTCAAATACAAACAAAATGCTTATTACGAGGTACTTCTCGGCAAATAAACTGAAATTAAGTGACGACCGACTGCTAATATAGAACATAACATATAAATCGACAGTTAGTTTTATTGCTTACATAGAGCCATGTATTTATGTATGATGTTCCATTCCTCTTTTTCCCTTCACTTATTTACATTTCACATGTCATTCCTCCTATAGAAAAGCTTCCTTTTCCAGCATGTACTTGTTTTATATATTTATTTCGGCTTATAAGTTATGATCATGATCTATGTTAACAGTCCCTTGTCCTTAAGTTTAATTCGTAGGTATTTGAAAATGCTGTCCTCCTTGCTACGACATACTCGTCTCTCATACCACTTTTACTTAATTTTTGGATGACATAACTAAGGTTTTTGGATGACATAACGAAGGTTCTGGGATGCCACAATGAAGGTTTTTAAAAAGATGACATAATGGGAGATGCCATAATGACAGCAAGTCGTCGTATCCTTGTCTTTAACAGATAGTTATATAAATATATGTATTGTATTTAATTTATTCATTTAGCCTGGTATTTGATTTAACTAAAATCGAATTTTGTTCATTGTGTTGTGCGATAACAAAGGAACGGAAACGGACGGGCTTGACATTTCGTTTTTCGTCTTTGTTCCCAACAACACTATCTTCTTTCCATTTGAGATAAATGAAACTTCGTCTTTTCCTTGCGAGTCGAGCGATTCGGCGGGGATTCGCAAAGCAGATCGTGAATTAATATATCAGCAACCGCAAGTCAGTCAAAAGTTGCATTGCAAGTTCAATTGGCAAGACTATTCCTCAATCAATTCCAATTCCTTCTTCTATTTTAATCTACATAGGTCAATCAATTGTTGACCGGCTAACAGCAAGTTACATTCATATTTCCCGGTGCGAGTAGACGGTAATTAATTAATTAATCATTTTAGTTCTTTGGACAATTGTAGCATCAATCCACTTCTTCCACCTTCTACGGTGCGGTGCGTGTAGTCAAGGATATACTAGACTAGGTTATGTTTCACATCTAGTGCGAAGTGCGGACTGTTTCTTTAGTCATTCACTAGTAAAAAGCCTATGACCTATGACCCAACGCACAATAGAATCTAAGAATTGGAATATTTGTAATATACTAAATTGTAGATCACAGGCTGTGGTTGATTTTTGTGAAACACTTACTTTCATTTCACATTTTAAAATAATTTGTTTGGCTCTGACAGGTTAGCGCATTCTACTTGAGCGAAATGTCTCCAACTTGTAAAATTGGGCCATCAATTCTCAATGCCGATCTATCCCAAATCTTGACTGAATCCGTTCGATTGTTGGACTCTGGTGCCGACTATTTGCATTTGGATGTTATGGACGGCCATTTTGTACCGAACCTGACCTTTGGGCATCCTGTGGTCAAATGTCTGAGGGCTAAGATCCCCTCCACCTTCTTTGACATGCACATGATGGTCGAAAAACCTGAGCAGGTACGAATGGCTAATTTTTCATGCAAGTATTAAAAATATATAATAATGATTACCATTCTTCCGTAAGTGAAACTGTAACGCTGCAATTTTTAGTGGGTCCAATCCATGAGTGATGCAGGAGCGGATCAGTATACGTTTCATATCGAGGCCACGAGAGATGTTCCTGGTCTTTGTCGAAAGATTCACGAGGCTGGGATGAAGGTAAGCCATCTACAGTATTTCCGAATGCAATTATGTAATTGAGTTACGTGTATTGCTTGGCCTGATGCGACGAATTCATACAGGTTGGTATTGGACTCAAACCCGGCACTGCACTCGAGGAAGTCCTTCCGCACATCGACTTGGCTGACATGATTCTAATCATGACTGTGGAACCGGGATTCGGTGGTCAAAGCTTTATGGGTGACATGTTGGAGAAAGTGGAGCGCTTGAGAAACAGTTATCCAGAACTGGACATTCAAGTGGACGGTGGAGTGGGACTGGGAAACATTCAGGCCTGTGCGGAAGCTGGAGCAAATATGATTGTTGCCGGAACTGCGATTGTGGGAGCGGAGAATCCTGCTTCTGTTATACAAACAATGAGGAACAGCGTCTTCAGTGCAATCAACAAGATTGACTTGGAGCGATGAGAATATCTCGGAAGTAGCCGTGAGATCGCTCTTTTGATTCATATTCATTCCCATGAGCAAAACATTTGAACTTGACAATACTCTGTACCTAATACGCGTTGTCATTCCTTTCCATTGTCACTGAATCGTAGCATAAATTGCGTGGTCTGAAGGCGTGGGGTGCCATATAGATACTCTAGCTGTAAAATTAATGAATGCGGTACCGCATTCGTCCTGCATTCCCCGAATTATATGAAAATAAATACATATCATTTAGTATACAACAGATAGGATTGGGTCTTGATAGTACAACGCTTTATTAAAACCTTATTTTCGTGGTTCCATACAAATATTACCGCACACACACATGCATTGTACAACACCCATTACGATTTTGGCTGAGACTTTTCAATATGAGGTGCTAGAGCAGCTAAGGAAACTAGAATAGCTTCTTCCGTTCGTATAGTTCTTGTTCCCTGATTCGCACAAGTGTTGATATAGTAGTCGAAGTGATCATCAAGTGTTTTTCTTGAACTGATGTCATTGCAACAAGCGTATTCTAAGCCATTTACTCCCCCGAAGACGATGAGAAGACGTCGAAATGACTTTTTTAAGTGAATGTCTTTAACTGGAATTCCCTTGTCTGAAGTCCCGATGAGCACATCGTAAGGTCCGTCAGACTCAGGAGCTGTGAATATTCCGGAGAAGGATTGGGCGAGCCGCACTGTGTAACCCCAATAAATCCCAGCTTCCTCTCGTGGCAGGCTGGGAGAAACTATCTTTCCGCGAAGCTGACCTTTGTGCTCCTTATTTCGAAGGGCTTCATGGTTATCCAGCTTGACAGTTACACGAATCCCTTCCACAAGTGCTTTGTCCACTCGGATATCTTTTTCTAAACCGATATTCGCATATCCTCCTTCGCCTTTGCAGGGTTTGGAGGTCATAACGCCTTCCCTGTGAGTATTAGAAATACGTTCACAAGGATTGCACGGAAACGAACCTCTCAATTAGTCATTTATGATCATAAAACAAACAAGGAACGATCGACCTACCTATAGGGCAAGATTTCATCCTTTGCTAAATGATGAGGAAGATTCAATGGACTAACTACACCCGCATATTTCAACTCCGGCATCAATGAAAATAGCCGTTTCCGTAAATATTGTGGGCACTCCAGGTATTGAAGTATCTTGCACATTTGATAACACCCATCAGTAAACTCATCCGTATCACTGAAGACGACAATTTCATCTACATTGAACATGGCAGCAGCTCTTGCCACTTGTCCAACTAAGTAAGCTTTCAATTCCTCAGTTTGAGCATTGTCCACTATTGACCCAGGAACTGCTATACTCACAGTATATCTCCGTTTTGTGCCGACAGGATTCCATTCAGACATCTTTCGACTAAAAATTAAACATTACATCGTTCCATTAGCTGCTCGTCTAGTTGACCAACGTGTATGCGGTTCGAGGAAACCCAAACAGTTCAAGAGGTTCTGGCAACGTAACTAACAACTACCAATACCAACGCCAAGTACAAGTAAAAGATAAATGTGAGCATTCCAAACCAAAAAACCAAGTCGATGTTTCCCAAGATTCTTTGCTATATAAGTATTCTTAAATTCTAAACTTTTAACTTCTCGAAATCTGAAGTTTTTCAAAGCGCCAAGATAAGCAAGTATTTGGCAACTTTATTTTCTGTAAAATATTTCGATTTATAGTCATCATATTATTTCAATTCATTTCTAATAGACTGATAGAAGGAATATTTTATTTGACGAACAAAAAGTTACTGTTTGGCAAACTAACAAGATATTCAGAAAATCTTAAAATATATTGACTTCAATACTTTTAGTACCTACCAGAAAGCTAAAAAGGCGATTCAGAAAGTTTTAAGACCTTCATGGCTCGACTTTATTCTGGTCGGGTTATGCTGCGCTTTAGGTTTGATTGCGCGGTAAAGGTTGATTTTTACCAAAAAAAAACTACAAGGTGGTTCCGAAATTGTAAAGACTTTTTTGGATGAATAGAGGCTTCCTGCTTAGTTTGTTATAGGCGAAAATGTCTTAGAGCATAAAATTTTCAAAAACATCACTTGTCCAGCTGGTATTTGTAATTCCTTCGAAGCGGACTCGTTTAGTTTTTCGTCGTTCGTCGCATCGCTTTAATGATTAGAAGTTAGAATGTTATGAGTTATTGACAACGAATTATTACCTTCCTATTTATTAAGAGGGTTAGGTTGTCAGTTCAGTTGTGTTATAGTTGACATTAATCAGTTGTCAGCTCAGCACTCAGGCGCAGGACTTGGTTTGCAGCAGTCAGCCAGCAGTAGTAGTCGGTCACCGGTTCATGGACGTCAACAACCGAGGCAGATATATCTGTTGTCAGGGTCAGGACCAGATTTCAGTTTAGAATCCAATGTCTGATGTCAAAATATAATTACTTATTTTATTTCTGCTCAGTTGTCAGTGTGCTCTTGTTTGCTCTTTCGTTTTCCCTCGTTTCGTTCGGCTCACAATGGATTGCATTGCACGATCAACATCTGCGAATTCAAAATTCAAGCATGCATGCTCAATCCCAATAATGACCGGGCCAAACTGTGTTCTGTTCCAACGACAATACTCTTCCGTAACGATTTTGCGAATGAAACATAACAGATAATAAACTAAAGATATATGCTAGCCAATGCATTCAAAAATATGGTATGTCTTACGTACTAAATTGTGAAGATTATATCCAACTAGCTGCCCACCATTCAGTGCTTAGCACTGATCTGTGTATTGAATTGAATTTTTCAAATATATTTTCATTCCCTTCATGTTCCGCCCTAATTTAGCCCACCTTATTGTCCCCACTCAACTTTAGCCCACCCTATTTTCCCCACTCAACTTTAGCCCACCCTATTA